>PYHX02000495.1:81444791-81492978 GCA_004302925.2 Cochliomyia hominivorax | reverse complement strand
TGTTTATATCCCAACAGTTTTTAAACTTACCGAAATAAAAAAGCACTAAGGGAATTTGCTAAGAGACAGACAAAATTCGAGGATCCTCTTATCTTTTCTGTATGGAGGAAAATCACCATTTACCGAATTTTGTATTCAAAAGGTGTCATGGACGCACTGTCAATATCAAGTAGACTCAGAAAGTTATACTGAGTCTATTGGTATACATAAATGTAGTGGTAGCACTATTTCCATTAGAAACAACCACTCTGAATATTTTACAAGTTCCCAATAATAATACAGGCTATAAAATTTTTCGCTAGGATGAGGAGGAAAGGTAATTCCCATACAAAGCAATTGTTAATTATTGATTATCTAGAGAAATATTTTACAAGGGCTTTAATATTGAGTTTCTACCTTATTTTCTATTATACTGAAAAAAGCTATAGATAGGACAGGGTGAAAGATAGAGATACCTCTTAAGGCCGATAAGATAGGGACACAGGAGGCCTCCTTCCAATGTTGACATACATTTTTCTATTGAACTGGTCAACTGGATTACATATAAGACAGCAAAACGCACTTGTTACTAAACGGATTACTCAAGATAAATTACACCATCCACAGGTCTATATTTTCTCCTTATTTCACTGTAGCGCCCTAAACAAATTATAAACAGTTTTTCATTTCAAGGGTTTTTATTCTCAGCACTTGAATGGTGTTAAAAAACACTTTTTCATTTGATTTTTTTGCATCATTTTATTATTTATTTTGCTCTAGAAAAAATGTTGCACTAGACAAAAGAATACATAACTGAATTTTCAACAACAAATACAGCCATAACTCAAATATTGAATATTTCTATTTTTTTTTAACGATTTATCGTTGTTGTCATTGAATAACAAATAAACAAATTCTAAGTTACAGGTATTTTGCAACATTTCCGTCAAATGCATCCACAAATAACAACCTTTTCAATTTATGCGAAAACCTAAAACACATCACTAAATTGAAAACTTGTTTCTTCTTCTTGTATTCGAGATATTTGAAATATTTTTTTTTAAATTGTATTTGTTTTTCACCAGAAACTCAGTTGGAGGGAGGTGGATGGTTAGACGTTTGATATTGTGTCCTTTACCTTCGCTATAGCAGATTTTGTTGAGCAAACTAACGCCTCAATGTTTACATATTTTAAGTAAAGTTGGAATAAAATGAAAAAAAACTTAGTTCAGCGAATCCCCCGAGATGACGGTAAAGTTTTGTAGTTTGTTTTTTTATCTTTTAGTAATTTTTCATAGATTGTATGGTTATTTATAGGCTACAGCATCAATAACAGAGAATTTGGGTGTATTGGAGATGTCGAAAGCTACTACTTTGACATAAACCTATGGATACCGCAAGTCGATGTTTATTAGAAAGAATATTAAAAAAAATTCTTCCGAAATAGTCCATACGGACTTCCTATAATACACACACATCAGTAGAACTCGGACTTTTCATTATCGAAATATAGATTAGAATTTGTGGTTAACTCTTTTCTGTCACACTATTGGTGACTTCTGATATATTTCAACAGCACATCTCAAAAGGCAATTTTCTCGCCGAAAATCGTATTAAATCAAAGCCCTCTAGGTTCAGCCAAATTCATAATTCTTAAGGATTTGTTTTGTATCTATAAAAACGTTAGAAAATTAAGATTAAGATTGTTCCAAACTGAACTGTAGTGTTGGATCTGTTGTCACTTCAGAAAATCCTAATTCCTGCCTGACTGTCGACAAAAGTGACAAAGTTTCCATGACATCTTGTGACCTGAAACTCCCTACAAACTTCAAATATATCAAATGCTGCGATAGTTAGCCAGAAAAGGTTCCGAATCTGACGTAAAAATGCTTCCACTTAAGTGTATTCTGGGTACCATATTCAAACGTTTATTCTATACATACATGAGAGATCGCCAAGAAGTTGTGCCTTATGACATGAATAAAAAAAAGCAAATTATACAATAAGTCGAAGTTATTATGTCATATAGATTTTGATATCTGTTATCTCTGGTCACGCTATGGGATTAGGATTGCCTTTCAACTATTACGGTCACAGCTGCTGGAATATGGAGAAGGAGGAAAACGTCCTTTAAGGTCTTCAAGGAGACTGCATACTATACGACCTAAGTAATTTATCACTATAAAGCAAATTTACTTGCTGAGATATTTTAAGTAATCAGAATTGATCAAGCTCAATAAGTGAATGGACCAATTATTTAGACTTTCCTGAAAAATTATTTAAGTTCTCTTCAGAGAAAAAGGTGTGCTACTCGAGCCACACTAACTACAAATTAGACAGTTGCCAAGATGGTTTGAACTGTAATGAGATTTATAATCTCATTATATATTGTTTACTCGTACGAACTTCCGTTATTCTTAAGAGGAGCATTGGACGTTCTCAAGTAGCGTCACTAACTAGAAATGCATACTGTATGGTTATCTCTCGAAGTGAAAGCATACTGAAGCTTCCTTTGTATTACCAGAAAAAGGGTAGAAGCATAGAAGTAAAGTTAGCAGTTAAGATACGACAGAAATGTAGAAAGCAATCAGCTCGATTGGATATAAAGATAGAATAAGAAAGAAAAGAAAAATTGAGCGATCACGTTGCTAAGCTATCTGCAAACCACGTTCAACTCCAATATCAGCAGCCTTCAAATCTGAGAGAAATTGGAGCGTACTGCATCCGAAAAAACACCATGTATATAAACCTGGCGATTAGCATCCTCATCCGTAAGGTCACTCTACCATTCGCCAGGGCATCAGCCTCCAGGTTACATTTGTAAGTCCCTGCCTATGTATCCAGACTAGGACAATGCTCGATACCACAGTCAGCCTACTCAATTATTTGCTGCCGTCAGCCTACTCAACGATTTGCGGCCTTGCTGTTGCATAAAAATAAGAAATTTCCCAATTGCTTGAATGTCACCTTGTACAATATTGCTCTCACTTGGACGTTTGAAAAATATCCGGATGGTAAATTCCTTAGTGAAGACACTTCCAGGGATGTGCTCTTCCCATGTGGCGAATAAATGCCTTCTGCAGTTTCCGTGGTAATCAAACTAACCGCTAAATGAAGAGCGATGGAGTCCATTAAATAAATGGGTAAACAGTTGAGAAAAATATAATTTTAATCGATGTGGTCCTACGTTATCAGTAGCTCCATCCTAAATCTGAGCCACATTTCGAGCGTTTCGAGGACACTTTAAGTGGTTTCTACCGGACAGCTGCACCGTAGCACTGAAAGGTGATGTATATTCGTCTTACACAAGTTCAAAATTTCAACACTAATACTTTTATCGATATATAAAGCAAAAGTTGTCGATTGTCTCCAAAATAATTCTAGCGGGTTTGATTTATTAGTGTAGTGCACTTAAGATTCCTCTAAACGGAATACAGCATTTTCTCTTGTTTTCGTATTATTTTGTTTCACAAAAGCTCAATAGCACAAAAAAGTTTTTAAAGGATTTTTTTGTTGTAGCTGTTGTTTTTCAGTTAAAAAATTTAGTACCTGTTCCAAAACTTTAACTATTGAATGCCATCGGGATATACAAGAATTTTGTTTGTTTATTTGAGTTGTTTTTTTTTTTTTCATTGAAAAACTTTAACTATTTTCCATGAAAATTTAATAGTTTTTTTCACGATATTTTCTCCAATAACGCAGTTATAAATTATGCGTAAAAAAGAGATTAGAAAAAATCTCTGGGTTTTTTTTAATATGCCAAAAATTCAGTAAAAAATCAAATAACTTCAGGGCTTAGTTGTGGTTTGTTCACGTTAAAATTGGAAAACAAGTTAGAGTCAACGAGGAAAATAGTGGTCAGTACTGAATTTAATATGAACATAATTACGCACTTATATAAACTTTGTCTATGTTATAATTTATAGAGTATAAGAGTTTGCAGAAGTCTTATAAGAGTTTAGTTGCGGGTTTCTCGAAGGATTGAGAGAAATTGCTTAAGAACTCAGTTAGATCATTTGAAGCATTAAAAAAGCTTCTTTTAATTTCAAGTCAATACTTTCTTATAGTCTAAGCTTAATATCTCCATCTTTATTATTTCATTAGCGCTAACGACGAGCTTGAACTAAGAACGACAGTACTGTCTTTTTCTTCTTTACAACCTTTATTCGAATCTATAACTCTTCGACAAGATATGAAGTATGAAATGTGATCTTAATATAAACCAAATCGAATGTTATTTTAAAGATAAAAGAACATGGAAATGTTTTGTCAATTGGTATCGGTTAAAGGTCCATCAGTGAACTACTAATACTACTAATATTCTGAAAAAAATCTCAATAATATATCACTGTAAATAAAACTTTGATACGAAATGGTAGTCTTTCATAAATTAACCGAATAAGAGACTTAATTATTCGAATGAGAAAGAAACAATTTAAGATGATATATGAAATAGGTGCCAATAAAAACACAGCTCTAATCGTTGAACTTGAAACAGGGAAACAGTAAGACACTTTAGCTAAATACATTCTAAAGATGTGAGATATTTTAGTGGAATATTTAGCTCGTTCCCAGATAAGTCAAGAAACAGATATTCCAGAAATCACTGCCATTTGATTACTTAAGCTGGGATTTCGAGTTAAATAACACAAATGTTTGACTTACCTCTTTACCTCTTTGAAGCTAATAAATTGTCGACAATTAGTAATTCTGAATTAAAAACACATTTACCTTTGGCATGGTGAGATAAGGGTCATAAGAAGTGCGCTCAGATCGCCATTATTTTATCAGGTCACTTAGGTCCAAAATGATGATTTCGATATGAGTTAGAGATCCTTAACTACCCTCATTGGATTTAAATCTAAACTTAAACTTCTTACCGTAACAGGAAGAGATAAATGGGGATTTAATCTCCTAGCATGCGTACCTATTGCACAATAACTCATGATCTCTTAGATTATTGTACGAAGGTTGACTATCGAATGGCATATAATGAAGTTAAATCGTTTGATATCATATTTACTCGATATATATTGTGCCTCAACATCTGAAAGGGTGAAAAGATATTAGATCTGCCGGCAGTGAGTGGTTCATCGACTGATGGTTCATATTCCCTGGACCGAGGATACACTCTACTTTAGTAGGTTCATTCGTAATAATAACTAGGTTACCAGAATGATCATTTACCCAGATTAATTACAGGTTGGAAATAGTCTCAATTTCGTTCAGAAATGTCTAGCAACCATACACAATTCATTTGTAGAAAAGTTTCGGTCTAATATTGCACAGATCCTAAGTTACCTAGCGCCTCTACCTGTCAATAACGCATTTTTTCATTTCGAATTTTAAAAGCATCCGCATGAACATCAAATATATCATCCTCTGTGATATTACATTCGCCGGATATAATGTCGCTATAAACTCTATATATAAAACGGGGAATAAATACTCATCTGTGAACCTAAAATTCTGAGCATAATATGTCTGTAACCTTAATCATCAAGACAGCTGAAAAGCAATTAACACTTCTGCTTTTGACGTTCGAGGATTCAACAATTTCATTATGATCCTTTTTAAGTTATAAAACATATTTGCACTGAATTTACGGAATCGGGGAATTTTTCAAGGAATGAAGTCGCCGTTCGGGAATTTAAAAGTTTCATTATGATCCTTTTTGAGTTATAAAACATATCTACACTGCGTCTAACCTACGGAATCGGAAACCTTTCCAAAAAACGCGTTTCACTTTAACGATTAGAATGATATGGAACTTAGTTCGATTTCCTATTAACATAATATATCAAACTCACTTAAGGAGAAGTCATTATTAGACCTGGTCACCATTAAAGGTATTTTCCCAGAAAATAGTTTATAAATTATAAAACTCTTAAATTAGTTTCCTAGCAGTCTCGAATATATATTATTAATTTTATTAATATCGGTCCATATTTTGTCATAACTCCCATATGAGGGCCCTTTCTGGAAAACGGCTTTGAGCTTTAAAAACTATTAAATAAGAACAAATTTTATTAATATTCGACACAATTAATTTTCTAGTTCTCTTGAATATACGTAATTAATTTGAACAATACCGGTCCATATTTTGCTGTAGCTCCTATAGAACGCTCCTTCTTGGAAAACACAATTGAGCTTATAAAACGCTTAATTAAAGACAAATTCCATTGAAATTTGACACAATGATTTGCTTAATTTAATAAATATTTTTAATTCGAAAAATCTCAGTGCATATTTTGCTGGAGCTCCCATATAAGGTAACCTACCGTAATGACCGATGTTGGTCTTTATGTTCCGGAAAGCTAGTAAATAATGATCTATTCTATTGAAATTCGGCTCAGTTATTTGTCTAACTTCCGGTCCATACTTTGCTATAGCTCCATCATACGTATCTAATATCTTCCACTTGCCACTTTTTTATTAAAATGGGTCATTAAATTCTGTAGCTGGGAACCAATATTTGTAGCTAATTTTAAGTATATGTTGCCATATTTCACTGTAGTTTTTATTGCGGCCATTTTCCATAGTCGGCGTTTAAGCTTTTGGTGTAATATTTTCAACTAATTTCTGTATAAAGGTAGTGGTATTTAAGATTCGGCTCAGCCGAATATATAAACTGTTAAAATTAATTCAAGTATTTTATATATATTTCACTTAAATATTTAATTCTTAACATCTTTGCTCTTATTCTCTGAACTCCATAATCCATTTGCTAAATAAAAGTCTGAAATATATTTAATAATTTTATGTGTTCACCGAAAATAAAATAAAAAATCCTGTCTGGCATAAATAAAATATAAAATTTTATTAATTTTGTTTTTAGTTTAAGATGTTTTAGTTGGTTTAACAAACAACTTAATTATGTATGCAACAAAGTTGAACAAGAAGAGTACGAAAAAGAAAACGCAAAGTTTCACATCATCTTCATATAAATACGCAAAACAAAATCGAAAAAAAACCTAGAAAAACAGATGCCACAAAAAAATATCTTTTAGATGCCAGATCATCATATCATAACACACTAGAAAGTGTGGCAGCATATACACTTTTTTTAATCTTTTGCTACCCATAAGGATAACAAGCCAACTCCTGTCTTCATAAACAAAATTTGGCGAAAAAATAAGTGAGAATAACGTAAAATGGCAGCAACGACTTTTAAACACCTGTAACTACCCAAAATCATATCCAAGAACAGGAATGGAGCAATAGTATTCATAGCTGTTCCCATTGCAAGATATTGAAACTTATAACATTTAAAAATGGAACCTTACTGGTACCCAATTTCTGATAGATTTCTCTATTTAGTTACTTTCAAGTGCAGTGTCCTTCAGACCTCTCATGATGCTCTAAAAATTATAATTCCTTTAAGTATTCCTAATATATTGCATGATGAAGCCATTAAAGCAGCTCGATGGAAATGATCAACAGCTAAATTAAACAAATTAACTTGCAATGAAGCGCGCATTCCAAAAATCTTCCTCCTTAACTCTGCCATAAGCCGATAGTCATGCAGAAGATTTAGGATAATATGATCTTCTTCTGGCATCTCAACATAACCCC
The DNA here is from genome assembly GCA_004302925.2 of Cochliomyia hominivorax. Classification (NCBI taxonomy): domain Eukaryota; kingdom Metazoa; phylum Arthropoda; class Insecta; order Diptera; family Calliphoridae; genus Cochliomyia; species Cochliomyia hominivorax. The sequence goes on along the minus strand of PYHX02000495.1, from coordinate 81,485,424 downwards.
TCACATGGCATAGTTATTGCAGCAGCTCGTAAGAAGAAAGTGATCGACAAATAATATTACCTAACATAACTCCTTACAAAATTACTTCCCAAAACTTTGTATTGAACCCAGAACCTCGATTGTAGTTGAAATGCAGTCACCTCTAAAATAACTTTTACTGGAAACAAATCCAAAGGTACAGAATAACTATTTCAACGAACCAGTCTTTTCCACAGAGGGAAAAGTTTTTTTAGACCGTCCAAAGGCTGATCGTCTAGAAGCCTTACCTTTAATGGAATAACGATCAGTGGTGTTTAATCTAATTTTTTATTGAGGGATTGTTTCCTAAGAAAAAAAAAATCCAAATTCGGACGATATTCCAATGTTCATGGGGGAGTTTTTTTATATTTCCTGGTTTAGTTATTTTTTTAATTTAAGGAGTTATTTAATTTTTGTTTGGCGTATTGTAACAGTTATGCCCTGGCGCTGCTTCTTTAACTTCAAGAAAATTCAATGAGACAATAGTCATTCTTTAATTATGGTACCTTAGAATCATAAAGATGGTGGGAAATTGCCCTTTTTTCATGTTAAGACAAATCATTAAAGACGACTTCAAACTCCTAGAATGAATATTAAATCGACATTGTTTAGCTACAATTGACACCATAAATTCAAAAGTTGAATGATTAATGCGTTAAAAGGCAAAATATTAAGGGCATATCGCCTGTGCTAGCCGATGAAGTTCAGCTTCAAGATTGTCATTTACTTACAAAAGGTTAATAATAAATAAACTAAAAGATTTTTGAATTCATTATCAATTTTGAACCCTTAACTGGTTGGTCAATCTGTAAAATCATTGCAGACACTCTTACTATGTTCTGAAATCCCAAGTAGCTTAAAATGCACTTTAAATAACAAAAATATCTGCTTGTTAGATTAAAAAATATATTAAAATCATATCGATATGAATTTCTATAGGAGACCACAATATAAAGATCTTCGACATAAAACATTATTTGGAACCACCGATATAAGATCTGAAGTTTTCAGTTGTGGACATCAAATTAAAAAATGAACTCAGTTCTACAAATTGTTTTACTACCAAATTAAACACCTGCTGTCTGGAAGTACGATAAACGGGCAGGTAAATGGATATTGTGAAGAGAGTTTTTCGGAGCACCTGATATTACAAAGTACATTAAGTTTCTTAAGCGAAGATCCTTTTCACACATGTTTTCAAATACCAGATAATTTTTAGTCGCAGAAATCTTAAATGGAATCTTATTTACTCTCAGGTATGATAAGTCTCCTAATAAAACCATTTCAGCTTACGTTAGATTTGAATTTAATATTCGGATGATTATCTATTCATGTAAAATTATCGGTGCTTACACCATACAGTGATAAATTTTTCTAGGTCCATATCTGAAAGTCTCACATTCAATCAGAAGTATACTTGATAGAGAATATTCCCTTGAAGTCAAATTTAAGCAGAAGTTTCTTAATAACAATATTCCAAAGGAGATTATTTTTTCAAAAACGAAGCTTGAAATAAAAAGCAGTCGTTTTAATATTCGACGGCGATAGCCTTTTGGAATAAAGATAAGATTATAAACTGTCCATTGTGTTGGAATATGAGCCCAAGTTAAATAGATTAGATAGATAAAAAGCAGTCGTAGCCAAATGTTTCATTACTTTTCTGTAAATAAGCAGAAATTCAACAATTGATTGCATGGAATATCTCTGATTCTCTGAACCATCGGTAATAAGTTCCTCAAACATTTTCCAGGATAAAGTTTACTCTGCTCAAAATGATGTGAGGGTAGCAGTCGTTTAAAGCTTTCTTTTGAATCGAACCTCGCAAATCAGAAAACATGTATTTTGAGCACCTCTTCTATAGACATATAAACGTGAAGTCTTCAGATTTGATAGTTGATGATTTACTCCCTCTTGAAATTGTCCATATAGATGGAATTTAGCATATATCGAGAAGGATAATAACCTCAAGACCCGGACTCAGAATTCATCCAAAACAACTCGGAACGTCTTAGTCCTGTTGGCAAAGAAATAATCAAGTCCGCATGTAATTCTACCCCTACAAGTAATTGTGGGTTTTGCTAGGAATCCATATATATGCCCTCATTTTGCTAAATCCCCTGTACTAGAAGTCACTGGAAAATTTTTCAGTGATGTTAAAGGTATCGTGGGCAGAACTTTATGATTTATTCTTAAATTCTCAATTGAAAAAGACTTATAACAATTTATTTATTTGTATAAAGAAAAGTGGTCCGATATTATTCTACAAGGTTCTTATTGATATGTAGAATCGCTATTCATTTCCAGCTCTAATTCTAAACTTACGATTTATATGCCAAATTTTTTTAAATTTTTTATCGCTCCTTCAATTCCAGCTCTAAACTTAAGGTCCAAATTTAAAATTTATATGTCAAATTTCCCTTAATATTTTATGACGTTTCACATGGTATAACAAACTTTATATGTCCATATCTGCAAGGTTTAGAATGCTATAAAAAATTGGTAAAAAAAATTTAAAAATGTAACTTGTAATGCTGATGATGATTTGGTTGTTACAAAATATACGCTTCTAACAATCTCTGCGGCGTCATCTGCTTTTACAGTTATAAGAGAAAAATTAATGTTGGCATGTTCCCATCACATGTTGCATTTTCTCTCTCTCTTTCACACACACATAATAAAAAAATTATATTTTTTTTCTTTACACATATTAATATTACAATTCAATTTGCTTCACTGTTTTTTTTTCATAATAATAACTTTATTTAAACAGGATTCACTTTCAAAGGCATCCTGTTAGCGTAGATGCAATTATGTTGCACTAAGTATTCATTCATGTGAGTTTGAGTGTACGCTTGTTTGTTTGGTTGAGTAACTGTATGACAGGATGTTTTCAATTTAAAATGTTTTCATTGATGTTTGTTGCTCTGGTTCCTTTTTATTTTTTATTTTTTTGCAATGTTGGCATATCCTGTAAAAGTTATGATTTAATATTAAATGTGTATGAGTATGAATGTATGAACTTTTTACTGTTTGTTGGAAAGAATTTCCTTATTAAGGATGTTAGATGTTAAAAAAGGATTATGTTAATATAAAACAATTTTAGAATCAAAATATTCTTAGACATGTAAAAGATATGTGGCATAAAAGAAAGTAAGACGAATTCTTCAATTAGAGACATATCTCAATAAATTTATACACTTTTTCCTATGGAGGGCAAAAAAGGATATTAATACAGCGATAGATGCTTTTGTTCGTCTTTCGGAGAAAAAATTAATATTTCTGCGAACTACCTGAGTAAAGTCGGTAGGCAGTTTTGCACTTGCTATAAGAGCTGTCGTTGCATAGTGAAATTTCTTTGGACCTACTCCTTGCCTAACCTACTCTTCTGGGAATTGGAAAGCAATACAAGGACCACAACCAGCGTTACCGTTGAGATTTTTCGAAAAGTCGCACAAAAAGGGGTTTTTGGAAAATAATATCGTATCTGAAAGGTGATTTTCGGAACAAAAGTCGCCATAGGTTCAATTCACCAAAAATTAAAATTTTTTTAATAGTTTTAGATAATGAACTTGCACTCTTTCCCATTTCATGTGAAACCAACAATTTGGTTTTTCTTTAACTTATCACTATTTCGATTTCCATTATGATTTCGCAGAAGTATCGTTTATTAATCTTATAATTCTATCGCAATTCACTTGCTCGACGCCCTACCTTGTATAAACTGGAACAATGAAATTTTCAGCAACCCAACTGACTTATGAGTAATAAATTTGGAATAGATATTTGAATATTTTGGTTGTCTTAGAAATCGACCTAATGATGAATATTGCTATAACTCTGAATTGCATTAAATCCGCGAAATATGTCTGGTCGTAAGACAAATGAGCATTTGTATCTAAATCAACCCAGATTTTGATTTGATATAAAAATACATACACTGAGTGTGATATTATGTAGTGCAGATAGAATGACAAACTAAATATACACTCTTTCATCACTCATGGTGGTGGAGAGAGTAATAAATGAGAAAAAATTACTAAATAACCACTAAACTGTGGACATGAATTTCAAGTTCTTAAAAATTATGTAACCAGTCAGAGTTTATTTACTCCAAAAATTAAAAATGTAAAAGCATCCCTCCTAACTAACATGAGTCTGATTCGAGAATTGTGAGTTTATGCCAATATTCCTTCCGTTTATCTAATAAATCTTTGACAGATTGTTTATTGTTTTCATAGCTATATTACCAATAGGCATCCTCCTTGAGCCAAAATAAGGACATATTACTACTTTCATCAAGATATCTCTAAAATTATGACCTGCATTTGGTTCACAAGGTTTACACGTACAGCCATCCAGTTAGATGAACAGACATCTTTAAATCGACTAAGAAATTGATACTGATTAAAAGTTTAAATTAATCCAAAATTTAACTTTGATAGAAATAGGTCAATGAAATTTGACCTATTGAAAACCAACAAAATCGGTTCTGTAGAAAAAAATTAAAAACCGATATATGAAACAATTTCCTAAAAAACAATTTTAAATGATCAGCGATTATGACTTATAAAATCTTTATGAATTTTGGAGCACTGATATTGCCTTGAGTAAAACAATTAACACACTAATAAATTTTTAATATGACACAAGTGACTGGTATCTCCCTATCAAACTAAACTTTTAATATCGCATAACTCTGAAACTTTTAAGGCATTTTTTCGAAATTTGGCATGTTGATAAAGCTTTTATAATGAAATATTAAAGACTAATGAAATTATGGAATTCATTAATTTTTAATATCGCTATCGCCCTTACAAACGAAATTTTGCATATAATATATCTCTGAAACTGTTAGGAAAATTGTTCATGAAATTTAAGCTTTATTCATTCCTTTTTATCTGAAACTCTAAGAGACAAATTTATAAAACTTGGGGCAAGGAAGAGGCGATACAAGGTTAATGTTATAGAGACCACAATTTTGGGACAGGGCACGAGAGTGTGGTATCCTCTTACAAACAAAATTTTCAATATGTGCCTATGCTGATTAAACATTCCAAGGTCAAACTGTGTCCAATGTTATTAAAAAGTACTGAGAGAATTTGTACGTTGATAGAAAACTTGGTTCAGGTAGAAGGAATAGTATACATGATTAAAAAATATATAGCGTTTTCAAAAGGGCTCCCAACACATACGGTAGGAAAACAGCCCGGTTAGCTCAGTGCTCGGTCTATTTTGGTGCGAAAAGTTTAAACTTATGTAGATTTAAAAATATACAAGGCTCAAAATGTACTTAACAGAAGCGCTGCTAAATGTTTGGAGTTCAAAAACAGAGTGCGTGAATTGAAGTCAAGTTTTCTAAAAAAGTATTTTTGCTGCATAATGGATAACGAAAGGTATGTTATAGCCGAATTTTGGTAACTTTTTGGTCAAAAATTTTATGTTGCTAATACTTGAAGGAATCTTAAGGAAAAGTTTAAAACGGCAAAGTGGTCAATAGTTCCCAAAAGAATTTTGGTATGACAAACAATATTAAAAAAAGAAGCTAATCATTTATTACAAGGGGCTCTAAAAATACCGAAACTTACATAGAGAAACATTTAGACAAATGCTGCTTACATTCATAAGTCTTTAAAATGTGTTCATTTGATTTTGGCCTGATTTGTCATTCTATCACTGTGATAAACAAGATTTCAAATGGTACAAGAACAGTAATGTGGTATTTGTCCCAAGAGAGGCAAATTTTCCAAAATTGCCCGAAGCTAAGGCCAGTGATATTGGGCTCTTGTTGAAAGATAATTGAAGGGCATAAAAACTGTGTCCAAAAGTGTGATAGATTTTAAACGAAGATGGACTACTTGAAGGGATTTCTGAAAAAAAGTTAGAAATTTCAACAAAATTGTGAAATTATTTTTATAAATTTTAATAATAATTTTAATCAAAATAAAACATTAAAAATGTGAGATAAGTGATTCCATTCTTGCGATTTCATTCCTTAAAAGTTTTCCGGATAAAATTTCCTTTCGCAGTTTCACTCTCTTTGCTTAATTAATCAGTTTTAAGAAATTTTATGTTAAAAAAATTATTTCATAAAAATTATAAATTAATTTTATAACACATTCATTCATGTCTTTTTGACTGAAATGTGGGCACATTGCAACCTTGAAATCATAAGTTGCAAAAAGAATTAAATTAAAATTGCTTGAAGTCTTGCCAGCAATCTGGCCTCTTTTTTCTTGAAAGAGCAAAAATTAACTAAAGACTTTTGTTACCTTGCAACATCATCTTTAACGTCATTATTATCATTTTCATGCTTTTTTAAACTTTGTGGGCTTTAAGGTGCAAAAAAACAACATTCAAGATTCTTTAATTTTGATTATTTTGTTTCTTTTGTTATACCCTACACCAACAGAGGTGGTTGGGGTATAATGCGTTTTTGCTTAAGTTTGTATCGCCCAGAAAAAATATTGTTACCACCACTTTTAAGTATACCGTTCGACTAAGAATCACTTTCTGAGTCGATTTAACAATGTCTGTCCGTCTGGCTGATTGGCTGCCCTTGTGAAGAAAATGCAGGTCGCAATTTTGAAAATATCTTAATGAAACTTTTCACGTGTCATTACTTTGGCCCTATTAAAATTGTATGCCTATTAAAATTGGTGATGATGGTTCCATTATTTAACCTAAACTCCATATAAATGTTCCTCCCCCAATGGGGTTTTAAGATCATAAAAGTCCTGAATATAAAGCGATTTTAACGAAATGTGGCACAATCATGTTCTAAAATAATGTGGCAAATTATTCGGGGACAGGAATATTATTACTTATATGTCCCAAAGAACCAACATTAATAATACCTCTTTGAAGGGTCTAAATCTCGTATATATGTTGGTTTTGTGATAAGAATTGGCAAAATTTGCATAAATATAATTTCCTTTAGCTCCCGTATTATTCCCCAAGAAAAAGTCGCTTTAAAGCTCACAAATCCTTCACACATATTGATACCATAATATACTGCAATCATAAAATAGGAAATATATTTATACGAGAGTCGATCATTAATTTTTGATAGCTACCATTAATAATCAACAATATGGTCTAGGGTGTTAAATAATCAGGCTTGACCGGCACCTTTTTTTTGTTTCCTTTGTGGGTTAATAGCAATTTTCTGATTAAGTATAATAACAAAAGCACTTTTGGTTGCTCAAGAATCTTTAATTTTTTTTTGCTTTAAACTAAAATCAGCAGTTGTTTTTTTTCTTGTAAGCAGTAGCAAATATGGGGGCTTTTATTGGCTTCTTTCACAAAACTTTAACTACTTAGACGTGACTTATCGCAAACCAAAAAATTGGATTTTTTATTATTTTATAGAAAAAGGGAGAGGGGTGCAGAGAAGCTTAAATATTACCTTAAGGTGTTTGACATAATTGTGGTAAACAAAAGAATGTTGCAAATTAAATTATATTCAAATCAAGTAGAAGTGACTCTAAACGTCAAACAATTTAAGTTGAATATTTAAAGGGGTTTTGAAATAGAACAAGATTATAAATATAAAAAGTGAAAATTAAATTTTTTCTTATATAGAAAATGAAAATAAAATTTTCTTATCAACTGCAAACATTTCTTTTTTAAATTCTGTTCTTTTTTATTTGCAACACCCATATAAACATACATTTAAATAAATTGCTGTTATTTTTCTTTTAGCTGCTTTCAGCATATAAACGCAAAATCTATTATGCATTTCAGTAAGAATATTTGGATGCAAAAAATTTACTCCCTACAAAAAGGGAAATACTATCTAAATACGACTTCTTTGGTAGCACCAAATTTGCTATGCCTTTCTTTACAAGTTGAGTATATAATGGTAAGAAAAAGGAAAAAGAAAAACAAGTAAGAATACTATATTAGGCTATGCCGAATTTTCAATAACCTTCACCACAAAATCGTGTGAAATTAATATGTTAGCTTCCGTAGATACACATACACACACACATAAACGTGTACTTTGTATGCATGCTTTCATCAGATATAACACAGAAAAAATTAATGAATCATAAAATAAGTTATATTTTTATGATTTTTTCTACTGAACTGATTTTTAAAATATTACGGAAGGTTGCATCAGATATCGGTCTATATCTTTTAATATACAGAACTAGTTTTACTACGTTTAAACAGGAAATTTCTCAGGACTATTGTGAATACTAAGGCAAAAACTGACATACAGATAGACAAACAGACGGATATAGCCAAATTGAGTCAGATTTTGATTTGGTGCAAGAATATATATACATAGTGGGGCTTGAAATGATTCCTTCTTAGCGTTACACACGGAATGACAATGTTAATATACCCGCATCAACACTTCTGGTGGTGGACGATATAAAAATTCAATTAAATTTAAAACCCTCTTCTGAGAAGGGGCCTAATAGCTTAAAGGGCCTAAGAGTAATAATTGTACTCAATTTCAATAGATTTGATTTAAGCTTAAAAATCATGTAGCAAAATATAGACCGATATCTGCCAAGAAGTACTAAGGAAAATAGTAGTGTGGAACTTCAATAGAATTGATCTTTATTTAAAAGTGTTATAAGCTGAAAACTGTTTTCGTTGAGGGGCCTGATATGGGAGCTATATTAAATATGGACCGAGATTTTTTTTATTAAAAATATATATTATAATTATTATACCGAATTAGCTACATCGACAAAGATTTTGATTTGATGCAATAATATATGTACTTTGTAGGGTATGAGATGATTCCTTTTCCTTAATACACCCTCATCACCACTTGTGGTGAGGATATATTCACTTTGCCATACCATGTGTAATGAAAGTCTGTAAAAGAAAAATAACATCAATATATTTCCATTAATTTATATGGGTGTTGCAAATAAATAATTAAGAATTAAAAAAAATATTTCATCATTTCGGTTTAATTTTTCATACAGCGACCATTTAAAGTCCCTTTCTTGGAAACGATTCTGAGCTTAAAAAATTTTATATATGAATTATATGTACATTATTTCATAACTATTGGACCATATACGGTTAAAACTCTGCCGAAATTGTGTTCAAGCTTAAAAGATTCATAAATTGGACCAATTTTTAGCTTAAACATTTGATGTTCACGTTCATGGATCTTACTGCTATGAGTACGTCGATCTGCTGCCACCTTATTATTTCGATAGGATTAGTGGGTCTTAACTTTTATACCTTTTACAATTTGATAAAGTTCTTAACCAACATTTTAATGGGATCTTTTGAAGAGAGAAAAAAGACAAATAACTCCTACCGGAATCCGACCGCTTTGAGATATTGAAATAAAAAACAAATGTTCGATTAAGATTAAGTAGATGCAGTAGTCTGCTGCCTCTTTAAATTGTCCTTATATCCAAAAAGCCGTTATATAGACAATGTAGATTTAAAACGCTTTTTTGGAAATAATTCTATATCTTTATAAATTCTCTTGTCTTTACGGAATGAAAAACTTATTAAAGCTTTGTTCACGACTTTAATTGATGAAGGGCATAAAAAGCTAAAAATTAAAAAATAAATACCATCAGAATAAATAAAATTTAGTTCATTCATTTCTCTCTTCTCAAATAGAATTGCAAAGAATTAGAAAAAAAACTACGACAAATAGAATCCTCTAAATAAAACGCTTACAGAGAAAAAGCGGGTGAAAATAAAGTGGCAAACTACAAAATAAACTTAAATTGCAAGAACAAAAAGGATAACAAAAAAATGTGCTGTCTTTTGCTATAAACTAACACATACATATGTATGCATTTACCCTTAGCATTGCATACTTTAACAGCCTTAAATTCACAAACATACATGCTCTCTCTCTCTCTCTCCCATTCTCTCTTGTGGTAGATGGAAAGAGAATTCTTTTATATAGATTTTAACAAAACATAAAGTGACAATTTGATATATTGCTTGTAACTTATGTAAACATGTTAAAAAATTTATAAACATGTAAAACTGTGTAAAACTAACATTAAACTTATACTCAAGCAACACTACACATACACAGACATAACTAAAGAAATTCTATACATGTAGCACACATGGCATAATGCCACATAGGAACAGCTAAAGTTTAAAAATTCCCACATACATTGATTTCTATAGACTGGGGAAAATGTTTAAGTTGAAATCCATGAAAGAATTTTGTTTACGAGAGTGTGTAAAGATAGAGAGAGATATCTGTGTCACATTATGGTAAGAGAATTAAGTTGGAATTTTGCGGGAATTAATCAGATGAAGAGAACAATTAAAACTGGAACGACATTAAAATATCCTTTAAATCCTTTCGTGTCCTGCCAGTAAAGTTCCGATCTTATTTCAATTGAAGTAAGGTAAAATCCTTACATCATTTGCCTTAACCATAAGATTCTGGATAAGCTGGGAACTTGGTCCCTTGAAGGTTTTATTTAATGTAAATACAAAGGAACATCAAAGTTAGTATAGAATATTGTTTTTTGATAAAGTATTCACTTGAGTGATCACATTTAGAGGAATTTTCAAATCTTAACTTTTTTCTCCTTCAACAAAATTCCTCTCTTGTAGAGAGTGAAAATCCCAAAATAAGAATTTTATTTTAACCCAGATGAAACTTTAATCAAATTTCAACATAATAGGCTCTAAAAGTTCCTGACAGAAACGCTGCTTAAAATATTGAGACCTAAAACAGAGCACGGAAATTGAGATCAAGTGTACTTTAAAAAAATATTATTGCTGCATAATGGACAACGAAATGTAAGTACTGGTATATTTTCACAATTTCCAGGTCAAACATTTTATGTTGCTAAAGCACGAGGGAATGTTAAAGTAAAGTTTTGGGTTTAAAAGCAGTCAAAATTTCCCAAAAAGTTCTTGGTATGGCAAGCAATATGCAGTTGAATTAGTGACAACGGACTCGATTAAATACCGAAATTTACATCAAGAAATATTTACACAAAGGCTGCTTCCATTCATAAGATTTTTTAAAGTGTCCACCTTATTTCGTCCAGATTTGTCATCATGTCATTGTGGTTAATAAGCCCTTGGGTGTTACAAGAACAATAATGTGGTATTTGCACCAAAAGAAGCAAATCCTCCAATATTGCCGTGGCTAAGGCAAGTAAAGAAATATTTTAAAAGATATTTGTAGAGCACAAAAATGTGCCCAAAAGCGTAAAAGATTTTAAATAGTGATGAACTACCTGTTCGAGCGAAGTGACAGAAGGCCTATGAAACGTTAATGTAAGGGTTTTAGAAAAGAGTTTTTAATTTCATCACTAGTGATTAAAACTATAATAATATATTTTTTCGTAGATGGCAGTTCAACTTCAGTCAAATAAAAAATAAAACTCAATCTCCCTCCTTAGCTTTCCTTCTGAATATATTCCCTGCCCATTGAGTTTTCGGTTCCTAATAGAACCAAGCAAAGAAATACAAATAGCCCTTCAAATATATTCAAAATAATATTTTTCAAAAATAACATAGATAAGACAGTCTAAGTTAAACGTGGTTAATACTATGGCGGCCTAATCTCAGGCCTTTTTAAAAGCATGTGAAGTACAATGCAATGTAATATCAATCGGAAAATGGAACACTTTCATCACCTTCGATACGGTAGAAGACTTAAATCGTTGAATAAACTTTGAACACTGTATCTTAGTTCACCCTATTTGCATTTCTTAATTTCTACAGTAATAGACCAAATGAAGGGCCCATTTTCCGAAAGAGGTATGGTTTTTGCTTCGCTTATACTTATAAAATTTACAGCGTATCTTTACCACATTAAGAGCACGAAGTTGAAATTTATCCACAGCGGTAGCCTAAGAATTTGATATATCAGAGAATGTAAGGCATTGTAGAATCTCGGTTTAACAAAATTCATGGAAAAAAGAATATTCATATGATCTTAGCTATTCCACATAATCGCGTATGGGGACTACGGTTTAAACAGAATTGCTTGTATCAAAGACGAGTTCGCAGACAACTACTTATAATGTAGGCAAACTCAATAAGGTAAGAGTGTCATTCTAATATCATTCTAATATGAATGAACTAAACCATGAATATGCAATACATATTTCAAAACAATCTGTTGAATGGAACTAAAACCCATTTAGCTACCAAAAGTACAGACATTCAGCAATAAGTCCTCAGAATAATAAGCAGTTTGACTTAGATCTCTGGAATACTTCTAGTAGAGAACCCCTAGTAATGGCTAATACACCGACAGATCCATGGGGAGCAGTACCCCAGTACATAACAAATATTGATTTTCGAATATCTAACGGACTATAACTGCGAAAGATTTCAAATTTGGTCCCAATCAATTTTTCAAGAATTTGTTTTACTGGACAAAAAGTAGGAAGAATAGGATTATGGCGCAAATATTGATTATCAGATATCTAAAGGACTACAACAGTGAGAATTTTCAAATTTGGTCCTAAGCACTTTCTCAAAAAACTGCTTTACTGAACAAAATGTAGAATTGGTAGAAGCCGTTGCCACTGGACAAACAACTGAAAACGTGTGAAGGAAGCAAAATTTACACTGGCAAACTGTTAAGAGAAAGATGCCTAGTGGAAGCCATATAAGTCCAGTGTAAACGAAAATTCCTGAATGCAAATTCAAGTTAAAGAGAATTCGAAATTTTTGATTAATAAGATCTGAGTAATTAATGTAAATGTACATTCATGAGTTATTAAGAGATCCCTCATTATGCCTTCTTTTATAACCAACTAATAGCACATGATATATTTCTGTAGCGCTCTTAAAATTTAGACAAAAAATGATCTACAAAAAACAAGCGAAATTATTCCACATGAGGGTGCATATAATCCTATTCTAAATTTAGCGCCATCATTGTCAAACACCACCAACAACACTGCCAACAAATGTGAAAAAACAACTAACTTTTACTACAAATAAATACAAAAACAAACACTACCAAAAATAAATCCATCAACAATATTAACATGTATTTGTAGTTGTTGTAACATGGATATCAACGAAACATGCTGGTAAACAACAACAAAAAAGGAGCAAAAAATCTGTCAACTAACTGCAATGAACCTGCCTGACAAAATGAAAGGAACATGATATTTCTACGGCTGCTCTGTTAAAACATTTTTAACTTGATCCAAATGTTTGTTATACTCTACACTACTGTAGGTGGTTGGGTTATTATGCGTCTGTGTTGATGGCTGTAACATACAGAAAAAATGTGGTATTCTGAGTCGATTTATTGGTGTTCGTCCGTCTGTCTCTTGTCCCAAGGACGAAGTATATTGATCAATGTTTCAGATAGTTCCTATATAAATGTACTCCCGGATTAAAGTTTTAAGGTTATAAAATGTAAAGCGATTTTAATAAAAATTTAACAAAAATAAGTCATGATATTCTAATTCGATGTGTCTGTCTATTACTTCTTAAAGGTCCCATAGAAACCCCCTTCAAAATATCACTTTGGATGGCATACATCTCACATATACGTGGGTATTGTAAGAACACCTGACCAAATTAAGATAAATATAAACTATAATCGCTGTTCGAAATTATACCAGGGTCGGTTCATCATTTTTTCTAGCTCCGAAATTTTTCATAATTGTTAGTATCATAATTATGTATTTTTTATTTATTCATAAGTCAGAAAAGCAAATTGTACGAATGTCGTTCGTAAATTTTTCATAATCATCATTTACCAACAATAATGTGGTCTAGGTAATACAAAATCAGATATGACTGACTATAACATTTTTACCTTTTTTAAACTCCACCACCAGAAGTGGTGATGTGGGTATAATAATTTTGTCATTCCATGTGTAATACCAAAAGGAATCATCTCAGAACCCATAATGTATATATATTCTTTCATGAAATCAAAATCTGAGTCGACTTGGCTATGTCCGTCTGTCTGTCTGAAACATTCTCACTCCTAGAATAATTGTCCGAATTCAAGCAGTTTTCTATTTAAAATCAAAATTATACACCGATATCTGAAACAACCTTGAAATTCCGAAAAATAAATTTTCTTATTTTCTCAACAAATATAAATGCTTTTCATCATCGTCCAGAAAATCATAAAAATCGGACCAATAGAAAAGTAGTTATAGACGGAAATATGTGAAATTTTGATACATTCCAAAATTTGTGCAATATAGTTTTCTGAATTTGTATTATACATTTATTTTAACACAATAATTAACGCAAAGAACAAGATAGTGTTGGGGTCAATATTCGACTATATAAAGCCCCTTCCCGGAATATGTTTCTTTTGCTTATAAAACTCCTAAATATGAACGAATTCTGAATTATTGAAATTTGGCACAATGAATTTTCTGACTGTCTGTAAATATATGTTATTAGTTTTATTAATATCGGTTCATATTTTTTTGATATCAGGGCCCTTCCCGGAAAATGGATTTCGAGCTTATAAAACTGTTAAATAAAGACCAATTCTATTGAAATTTGTCACATTTATTTTTCTAATTATTTTTAAATGTATATTGTTAATATGAACGATCTCGGTCCATATTTTTCTGTATCTCTCATATAAGGCCCCTGCCCTAAAAAAAGTTTTGAGCTTATAAAACTGGTAAAAAAGATATAAATTATATTGAAATTTAACAAATTTATTTTTTCAACTGTATTAACTATAAATTATTAATTCCTTGATCCATATATTGCTATAGCTTCATTATAAGGCCTCTTCTCCTGATCTTTTAAAACTAGTAAATAATGAGCAATTCTTTTGAAATTCGGTTCAATGATTTTTCTAGCTGTCATAAGTATGTGTTATCAATCTAACCAATATCGGTCTATAGTTTGCTATAGCTCCTTCCCAGAAAACAGGTTTGAGGTTATAAAACTATTATATAAATAGACATTTTTAATCGTGTAGTTTGACAATCATCGGCTTCATATTTGGAACTATATTGGATAGTCCCATTTCCTATAATTAAATATGAATCAATTATATCGAAATTCAGACAGATAATTATCTTCAAATTAGTGGTGTAGGGTATTACAGATTCTGCACAATCGAATATGGCATTCTCACTTATTTTTTTACATATGAGAATCATACAAACATTTAAACAGATTACAAACAAAAATATATATAGAAAAGAATGCACAAACAAGTACATGGATTGGATATATACATATTTACACCTCCCAGGTTGTATTTTACACTGAGTGAAATTCAGGTTAAAACTGGTGGAAAATTAGCATCATGTTATGTTTACCGTTGAAGCGATTTCATTTGTTTAATTCTTTGTTTTGCCGTTACTGGAGCAGCCGTTATAGCTGTTTTGTAAAAGTAAAATACTGATAAGGTTTCGTCAATCAATGTGTGTATGTGTGTGAGTGCGTAAATATTTTGGCAACTGAAAGGACATGAAAAGGAATTTCATATAATGTAGACAACAATTTTTAGTCAGGTTTTCGCTTTTCTTTGATGAGAGAAAAATCATGACACAAAAACGCTAAAAAACTTAACAAATGGGTCATGAAAATATAAAGACTTCAGGCTTTTTAGTAACCTTTTGATAACGAAAGTAAAAGTTAAAACTGATATTTTTAGGATGAAAGTGTTGGGAAATTTAAAATATCTTAAAAATATTTGGTGGAGATTTAAATGTTAAGAATGTGAAGCTGATAATACACTACATCATAACGCAGACATCTGTAATTTTAATTTTGCTCAAGAGGAGATTATATGATAGCGAGGGGAAACAATGGATCGATTCTCTAGAAACCAGGAACAATACACATATTTTTTTAGATTTATGCACTTTTAAGTTTTGTAAGTTTATAATACGATTCCACGAAGACAGATTTATAGGAGCTACCTAAAATTTTTGATCGAACATGATCAATTCCAATGGACTTCATCGTTAAATCCACTCAGAAATTAATTCTGAGTTTATCGGTATACTTAAAAATGGTTCTAACAAAATCTGTTCAAAAGAGTAAAGTGGATTGCCGCATAAAAATTCTCCTCGGTCCAAGATTCCGAAATGACTTTAAATAAATCACGACGTGTATTACATAAACTTCATGCAATAGGAATTTTACCAAATTAAAGGACATTTGCCGTAGTAGTTCTTAAAAAATCATTAATAATATTTGCTTTGAATAGAGGCTGCATTTTCCCCTTGACCTTATATATTCTAAATTTATCTAGTAAAACCGTTTCATAGGAAAGTGACAACATTTGGAAGCTCTAGATGAAATAATTCTTAAGATATTTGATAATTAATAATTGGTCTATATGGAGTGAAATCTGCTTGTTTTCTTTGTGTGATCCTATATACCTTCGATATCTTAATAACCTGACTGCAACATTGGTGGTATTAATTATTATTATGGGACCAATAGTTTTTCAGACATTCAATAATTTAAATTGGTTTTGCATGAGGGAACTTCTTCCCCTGAATCTATCTATCCTATATTTTGTCCAGTTAAAACAGTGTCTTAAGTAAGTAATTGGAACCAAATATGAAAACTCTCGTTGTTATAGTTCTTCTGATATTCGATATTCAACATTTGTTTCATATGGAGGTACCTCCTGATCTTATTGGAATTTTGAAAGCCTATGTTAAGTATATTTCTATCATTCGGTAAATATAAGCAAAATCGCTCCAATTATTTAACTGTCTTTAAGTCCCAAACAAACACAGATTCATTTTTATGTGAAAATGGTCAAATTCGAGAGGTAAAAAATTAAAAATTTCAATGAGAAAAAATTTTGGGCTGGTTAAAAATTGGATTTACGGGATACCTCACTTTGCAGCTCTATAATTACCCTCACTGAGTCCCTAGTACACTTAGTTACGAGGCCACACTCCTCTTTTGACTTTGATACACTAGTGAGATTTATGTGAAATTCAACAAATCTTTTCTCTTAAATACCCTCCACAACCACCAGTGGTGATAATGATATATTAAATTTGTCATTCCGTTTGTAACACCAAGAGAAAATTATCTAAGACCTCATAAAGTATATTCTTGCATCAAATCAAAATATGAGTCCAGTTAGCTATGTTCGCCATTCTGTCCGTCTGACTGTCTGTTGTTGGCACGCTCATATCAGCAATAATTAATAGAGTTCAATGAAATTTTACTTAAGTATATGTTATAGTCCACATAAGTTTCGTATTTAAAATCAGCTAAATCAGTTCAAAAGAAAAAAAGTTATCGGCCGATATCTGGAGCTCCTTAAAATGAAAACTTTGAAGAATGAATACGAAAAAAACACTTAATCTAGTTTCATGAAATTTGACACTTTAATTTTGCTTTTAAAGGTAGACATAACAAACTGTACATTTTTGTATAGGGCAATGGGGGAAGGGTATCCCCCATATGACCGAAACATTTAACTAATACAAGAAAGCTCACGATATTTGGCACATGAATACTGTTTTAATAATAAGAAAATATAATAAGCTATAGAAATTTATTATGGGATACAAGGGAGGGGTATCTCCACAACGAAGTAAACTTTTAATATCGCATATCTTTAACAATTGAAGATTTACTGAAATATTCAGCATGTTTGGAACAAAATTGTCAGACCATGAGGTAGAGGAAATGATCTTGGTGTAGGTTACTATAACTTCGGCATGGACTAATATAGCTTTCATGCCTGTTTAATAAGTTTAACTCCATAATCCGAAATTATTAGGACCTTGTGACCAACCACATCAATTTCAAAACACTTTAAATCTGTGTGGAAATAAGAACAAAAATCTATCAAATAATTCCAACGTTTAAGTTTCCTCATTTTTACTTTAAATTAACGTACTTTTTTATAATTTTCCCATAATTCCAGAAATTATTATTAAAAAAATATTTTTCATACAAAAATAAATATTTTCTTTTTATAAAAGAATGCAATTATTAGTGATTGTGTTTGTTTGTCAGTCTGTTTGTTTATTTGTTTCTTTTTGTGTATAAATCAATAAATAATTAAAAATATGTATAAATAAATCGTTTTTGTTATCAAATTTCCTCTTTTTTCCAATATGATTATAACAATTGTTGAATTTCCAATTTTCTTTCATTTCCGCACAATTTAAGCAAGAGATTAAACAAATTACAAATATTTTTATTTTAACTCACATTTTCAAATATTTTAAATTGTATTTACAAAAATAATTTTTAGTTTTTATACCCTACACCAACTCGAGTGGTTGGGGTATTATGCATTTGTGCAGATGTTTGTAACATACAGGGCAAACACCCAGTTTTATGTGTAACCATCCACTTTGAAGTATACAATTCGGCTCAGAATCACTTACACAATGGTATACTTTGAGATTTAAAGATGTCTGCCTGCCTGTCTGTCTACCTATCTGTCCGGATAGCTATCCATATAAATGTTGTGAACACTCTACAGGTCTTAATTTTTAAGATGAAATGCGATAAATGTTATTTTTTTTGGCTCAGGAACGAAACCCATTGAAATTGGTCATATTCGGTAAAATATTTCAGGTAGCTTCCATAAAAATGTGCTCCCAAAATGGCGTTTTAAGTTCATAAAAGTTCTATATATTAAGCGATTTCAATAAAATTTATCAAAAGTAAGTATTCTTAATCGATATTCCAAATTATCCTAAGGTCGGTCCATTACTTCTAATAGTTCCCATAAAAGCTCCCTTCCAAATTATCACTTTGAAGAGGATAAATCCCTCATATAATGTTGGTAATGTAATAACAACTATCAAATTAAAATTAACGTAATCTAAAATTGAAAATTTTGAAATTAGACGAGGGTCGGTCCATCATAACATCTATCTTCGATATAACGCCCAGAAAAAATCCTATTCAAAAGCAAAAAATTCACATAAATTTTAGAATCATAATAATACACTTGACACTTAGTTAAAAATCAGAAAAATAAATTGTACGAGAGTCGCTCATACATTTTTCATAGCTGTCATTTACAATAAACAATGTGGGGTTGGGTATTACATAGTCCGTCTTGACCGACAATTTCATTTTTACTCATAATTCTCTCTACCAGCACAAGTGGTGAAGAAGGTATATTAACTTTGTCATTCCATGTGTAACGCTAAGAAGGAATCATTTGAGACCCCATAATGTATATGTAATCATGCATCAAATCAAATTTTGAATCAATTTAGCTATGTCCGTCTGATAGAGCTCAAGGAAATTTGGCCTGAGTATTTGCTATAATTCTGAGAAGTTATCTATTTAAAACCAGCAAAATCGATTTAGCATATCAAAAGATATAGACCGATATCAGAGGCAACCTCTAAATTCAAAAATTATTAAAATCGATTCAGTAGAAACAAATGTTATAAGAAAAACGTATATATATTGTATACGTTTGTGAAAGTATGTGTGATTGTGTGTGTACGAAACATAACGTATTTTCGCACGCATTTGTGGTAGAGGGTATTAAAAATGCGGGATAGATGATTATATTGTATTTTTTTTTTTTTTTTTTTTTTTGTGAGGGAGGGGAGGGGAGGTGGTTGAGAAAATAACTGGCATATATTATTGAAAATAATTTCCATAAACAAGTGGTTCATTTGAACCAAAAATATATATTTCAATGAAAATATTTTATTTATATTTATTGCATTTAGCAACTTCCAAAAAAAACTATATAAAAAACTATGTAAACAATATAAATATATGTACAGCTGCGGTTAAAATAATAGCACCACTCAGATGCCACATCCTTGTTGCTGATTTGTGTTTTTTTTTCATAAATATTTTATCCACAAATTTGTCATCTCGTTATTGAAAGTATATTCTCTGAGAAAAAGGAACCAGTATTTCAAGGAATTTGATTAAAAAGACAAATCATCAGATTGGGACCTCTCAAAATAATAGCACCATTTTTATTACACTTGGAAAAAATTATAAGCAGTCCAACTAATTGTTATAACATTTAGTGTAAGAGTGTATAGTTGCATCTGAAATTTATAAATTAGAAAGTTTTCAAGAAACCTGTTATTAGAATTTGAATAATGTGTGGGCCTAAACGCTGTGCTCCAGAAAAACGTGAGTGGTTTTTTATTGGATAATAAAATAAAATGATAAGAAATACCATAACCTACAAATTTAAAATAGGAATTGGTGGACGAAATACTGTGGCGATACTTTGATCGTTTATCGTATATTATGTCAAATAAAGAAGGCCACATTTATCTCAGGGGGGGGGAAACAAAAAATAATAAAATCGGTTAATAAATACTGAAACTAGAGAATATAAGGGAGGCTTAGGGAATATAACTTGAAAGCCCCTCTTAACGGCTCCACATGTCTCAATAGACTACAATTTGCTTAAACTTACTTGGTTTGACATATTGAAAAAAGGGGAGTAGTATTCTGTGGACCGATGAGCCTTAAATAATTTTATTTATTTGGGCAAGAAATAAAATCAAAAATTTACAACAAAAACTTTTAAACACGACAGTTTTAGTGTTACGGTATGGAGGTGCTTTATGTACTATGGTGTAGGACCAAGTTACCGTATTAAAACTATTTAGGATGTGATAATAAGCATATGACGAAATAATGCCAGCATATATGTACGAAGACTATTTTAGACCATGCAACAAGGCAACAACACGAAACATACCAGCAAAGTGATTTCAGAATAATGGTGTCACTATAATGAAATGCCCTGCCAAGTCTGTCGATGTAAATCCAATCGATTATTAATGCACATACGTTTAAAAGAAGGTGTAGGTAATTAAAACGACCAATAATAGTGAACTTTGGAACACTATAGAGTAGGCATTGAACTGCAAGTTGGTGCTATTATTTTAACCGCAACTGTGTGTGTATGTTTATTTATAGAAAATTGTGTATATTTTGTCATAAATCAATTGTTTTAAAATTCATAGTCATTATTTCTCACATATAAAAATTGTTGAAATATACAAAACACATGAATATAATTTATATTTATGTGCATCATGTAGTAACAGTTTTATGTTATTAATGAAAAAAGAAATAAATAGTTTCATGACTAAATTTCAGAATTATAGTTTTTTTTTTTGGAAACAGATTTAATATTTTTGTAAAAGTGCCAAAAGGGCATATTTTAAGCGTAAATATTTGGATAATCAAAGGTTTAAAGAGAAAAGGAGTTGAGCTAATGATTATTTAAATAGTCTTAGCCTGGCTCTCCTAAGTTCCCCCATCAAAAAAAGTGTGAATGTATTTACTTTATATCACTATAACTTTATATCGCTCATTTACTGCAAGATGATTTCAACACATCAGGACGGGGGGAGATAGTTGTCCTCCTCTGCCCCTGAGAGGAGCTTAAAATCAATGCTCTTCCAAAATACTCCCAAAATACCTTTGCGCAATTTCCCTACAATATCTTTAACGGTTATAAGGTTATGTAACATTATTTGATATTGTATGGGAAACATGCAATTTTCTGGGGAGTGGGCCAAGTTTCAGTTAATATTTGAAGGATAATGTAAAACTTTTATAAAAGTATTTGGTATTCCTGAAAAGGTAATTACTTCAGAAATAACAATATGTACAAGGTTATGTAATTAAACTAAATATCTGTAATAAATTTGTGAAAAATGTAAAAATTTTTATTTTCGATGCCCTAAGGAAAAAAAGGTTTGTAATTTTTGACATTAAATAAATTATCTGAAAATTGAGATATTATTATAAACTTTAAATATAAGATAGACAAAGTTGTCCTTAATGTAGAACTAAAAAATATTCCCACTTTTTCATTATAAAATATCCAAAATTTCAATCCGGGAAAAACTATTTTTTAAAATTCACCTTCTTTGCGATTCTTGCTACGAAAATTTTTTTGCTCCTCAAAAATCTAAAAAGAAATATCTCAACATTTAACTTAATTGCGATAGGGCTAGCGGTGAAATTGTTAACCCTAATGACCTTGAATTTGCTTTGTATGCATTTACGTTAGAAATTCTTTCAGAATTAAGAAAAATTTTTATTGTCTAGAAGAAAAGAATTGATATTTAAGTGAAAAAATTTTTACCACCTTTTTGAAAAAAAAAATCGCATTTTTTCCTAAATTTTTAATTCAAAATAATAGAACTTTTTTTGGAATCCACTGACACAAAAATTATTAAGAATTTTGTATAGAATACAGACAATATTTTAGAAGCCGCTTGGGACCCGAATGAGCCCACCAAGTTAAAAAAAACTTAAAAAAACTTGTCCCTAAATAGGTTAACATTTTACTCTCTTAAACTTTAAAAGACACCCTACATATGTTAACATGCTAAGAGAATTATAAGGGTTATATTTTGGAGATCCATTTCCCGACCTCAGACGCTCTAGGAACATATCCTTTCCCAATTCACACCAACACCTTTAAAATGTTTCGAAATATACTGAATTATTAACAAAAAAGTGTTTTTGAACCACTGTGAGAACATTGTAATCACAGTGTGATTATTTCAATAAAAACGTAAAATATTCAAACACGATTTATACGGATTGAGATTTTGGGTATTTCGTCATGGAAAAGTGGAAAGCATGGCTGAAAATCCAACCAAAACTAATTAAGCTTTTTCTAGATAAATAATTTTTCTAGATAAATAAAGTGAATTTTCGTACAACTTGAAAAGAACAAGTAAGAACGCTATAATTGTCTGCGCCGAACCACAAATGCCCTCCATCACTAACATTATGCAAAAATTAGACTAATTAGAAGATATCACACCAAGTAACATATACGTTCATAAGCTTAAACGTCGATTACATATAGTGGTACCAAGCTATAGATTTTAATAGGCGATTTTATTAAAAAACAAGTTAGAATGCTATATTCGGCTATGCCGAATCTTAAATACCCTCCACCACAAATTCGTGTACAGTTTATACGTTAGGTTCCATAGATACACATACACTCACAAATGTATATAACACAAAAATACTTAATTAGTCATAAAATTAGTTACAATTTAGGCTATAAAATTTTTCTACTGAACTGCCTTTTTTCTACCAAATTTCATTGAGCTCTGTTAATTTTTGTGGATGTGAGCAGACAAATAGATTGACGAAAATCGACTGAGATTTTGACTTGATGCAAGAATATATACATTATGAGGTCTGAAATAATTCATTCTTAGCGTTACACACAGAATGACAAAGTTAATATTCTCTATCTACCACTTGTACTGTGGAGCGTATAAAAACAAAAAATATGCTTGTTATAAGCTCAAAACTATTTTCCGGGAAGTGGTCTTATATGGGAGCTACAGCAAAATTTGGACTAAGATTGTTCATATTTATAATATACTTTGATTATAGTTAGAAAAATCATTCTGCTAAATTTTAAATCTTTATTTAAATGTTTTATAAACTCTAATCCGTTTTCCGGGAAATCCCGTTATAAGCGAGCTATAGGAAAATTTGGACCGATATAGGGCAAATTAATATAATATCTTCAGAAGAGTTAGCAAAATAATTGTGTCGACATTCAATAGAATTGGTCTTTATTTACTCGGGAAGGGGCGTTATAATGGAGCTATATCAAAATATGGACTCATGTTAACAAAATTTATAACACATATTTACATGTTAATAAAATTTATATCATATATTTAAAATAGCTAGAAAATTAACTGTGGATCCAATTTAAGAGTTTTATGAGCTATAAATCATATTCCGGGAAGGGGCCTTATGTGAGAGCTATATCAAAATACGGACCCATGTTAATAAAATTTATAACATATATTTAAAATAGCTAGAAAATTAACTGTGTCAAATTTCAATAGAATTGGTTCAAATCTTAATGGGCATTACATGGGAGCTATATCAAAATATGGACCAATGTTAATAAAATTTATAACGTACATTAAAAATGGTTAAAAAAATAGTTGTGACAAATTTTAGTAAATTATCTTAAGAATTGCGGCCCATATGGCACAAAGAGTTTGGGGTGTATCAAAATTTTGTATATTATAGCCTATAATTTTTTTCCGGTTAATCAGATTTTGATAATTTTTTGTACGATGATGAAGCACGTGCAATTGTATGCCAAAATTATTTTTTGTTTAAGTCCAATTACATTTTTAGAAGAAATTATTAGAGTTCATTTTCGAAATTTTGAGGTTGTTTCAGATATCGATCTATAACTTCCTTGCTTATAAACCGATATAGCTGGTTTTAAACAGCAAACTGCTTAGGACAATAACAAACAATGTGGCTAAGTTTTATTGAATTCGGTCAATTATTGTAGGCGTGAGAATGTCTCCAACAGACAGACAGACGGACAGACGGACATAGCTAAATCGACTCAGTTTTTGATTTGATGCAATAATATATATACATTGTTGGGACTGAGATGATTCCTTCTTGGCGTTACATACAGAATGACAAACTTAATATACCCTCACCACTTGTGGTGGTGGAGGGTATAATAATGTTAAGGAAAAGAAATGTGGAAGCGATAGTAAAATATGGAGCGATATTGGTCAGATTAATAGCATATATTGAAAAAGTTAGAAAAATAATTGAGCCGAATTTCAGTAGAAGTCGTCAATATTTACTAGTTTTATAAAAGTAAAAGCAATTGTGGTGATGGAGGTTATAAAAAGGTTAAAAATGAGTTAATAATTTATTTCGACGTGAATATCTCTGAAAATATAAGACATAACCCACACATTACAAAAACTATTTTGTCTCAATTTATAAATGAAGTTTTGTCGAATTGTTTTAATATCAATATATAGGAAGCGATCAAATTTCGGATGGTCACCAAATACATCCCACATCAAATATAACTCGTATACACTTGTTGTATAAAAGACATTTTTAGCAGCACAAAAAATAAGTTTGGACTGTGTGGTATTAATGATGTAACTAAAGACTATAAAGCTCTTCTTTAAAAGTTGGCTGAGCCGATTTGAATGTAAAGATTCTTATTAGCAAAGTGATATATGCTCGATTTGCTGAAAAAGGGGAAAATTTTTTCATGACTTTTGTAAAAAACAAATCACATTAACATTTTACTGAATTATTGTTTAAATAGGAAAAAGCATATAATACTTACTCTTTTAAGATTATTTCATAACAACAGTATCACGTCATCCTCTTTCTGTTTAAGACGTTCTATTTTTTAACAAAATTATTGTGATATTCCCTTAACCAAACCACATCAGAATCAGAAAACATCATTAATTTTCATTTTCGAAATAGAGATGTTTTCTTCTTTGTTAACATTTTTTCTTCATCAACTTTTGCAAATCATAATGCAAAAAAAAGAAAGAAGAAAATGCAAAAATGTCTTTCATACTAAACTTGTATTATTTTCTTGGTATTCTTTCCTGTTTTACAATATTTTCCTCTTTTTCTCTCTATTGTACTTGAAATTCTATGAACAATAAAGAATTTTTCGTATTTTTTTTTGTTAATAATAATTCCATCATAAAAACATGATAAATGATTTTTGCCAAAGCTTCATTTAGCAAAACAACATTCTTTTTGGAAAAAATGCATTTTTTCCGAGATTCTTTTGTTGCTAAAAATGTTTTTTTTTTTTTTTTTAATAAAGTAAAAATTTTGTGATTTATATCCCGTTTACAACAAAAACAAGTAAAAATGTTATTGTCGACCAAGCCTGACTATGTAATACCCTACATCACATTTTTAGCTGTATATGTTTGCTACGAAAAATTAATTAACGACCCTCGTATAATTTTCGTCCCATGTTTATGATTATGGTTGCAATAGATTTTTGCGTTACTAACATTTATGCAAAATATATATGCGTTTTAAGGGATTTTTTCTTAAAACAATTATGTACCGACCCTCGTTTAATTTTTCACAGTGATTTTATCTTATACTTATCTTTATATGACTTAATATTTTTGCAAGACCCACTTTTTTGTGCAATTTATGAGTGAGATATTTATGAAAGAGATATTTGAAGGGTGGTTGTATAGGACCTATGAGAAAATAATGAACCGATACTCGTATAATTTGGCACATCATTCTAGAAATAATAGGACTTAGTTTTGCAAAATTTGGTTAAAATAATCTTATATTTAGGAATTTTATGGACTAAAACCCTCATTTCGAGGGGACATTTGTATGGGCCTATATAAAATAATGGACCGATCATAATCAATTTCAATAGGCATCGTTCTTGGGTCAAAACAATAGTACGTGCCAAATTTCATTGCGATATCTTTAAAACTGCGACCTGTACTTTGCGAACAAACTTTACATGGATAGCCAGCCGGACGGATGGACGGACATAATTGAATTGACTCAGAAAGTGATTCTGAGTCGAATGGTATACTTTAAAGTAGTGGTAGGACTATCTTTTCTGCCCGTTACAAACATCTGCATAAACGTCTATGGTGGTGTAGTGAATAAAAGCGATTCATGCCCGACTATGTTATACCCTACAACACATTATTGAATGCAAATGAATTCAATGAAAAATCTGTGAACGGCCCTCGTGGACCGAATCTCGTATAATTTCCCTCAGCACTTTTGTCTTATATTTATCTTAATTTGACTAAATTTTAACACCCACGTATATATGCGATTTTTGAGTTACAATGTGCGGGTGGTTTTATGGGAACTTTAAGAGGTAATGCACCGATCCTCGTATAATTTGACACATAGAATGTAATAAGATTTATTATTTCAAGATTTGGTTAACATCGTTTTATTATAAGTGTTTTGTAGACTAAAACCCCTATTCCGGAGAGACATGTGTATACTTATATACTGCGACCTGTACTTTGCCAGCCGAATGGACAAAAATGCTTACATCGACTCAAGAAGGAAGATTCTGATTTAAACTTTATACTTAAAAGTAGTGGAAGGCATTTTATTGTCCGTTACAAAAACATTCAAACAAAACGCATAATACCTCAACCAGTAAATACGCTATGTTTCATACATACACACTCACACATACATTCACAAATGTATATAACATAAATCTGTTTTTTAAGTAACACAGAACCACAGAATAAGTTATAAAATCAGTTATATTTTGGATATAACCTTTTTTTCTACTGAACCGATTTATTTTGGAATGATAATGAAATGTATATCGCTTAATATTATAGCAAAATTCCATTCTAATTTGTCGATTTATAATCAACAATTTTATGACAGATTTTGCTTGATCTTAGATGTTGCTTCAGATATCGAGCTAAATCTTTACTCAGGCCAAATTTCATAGAGGTCTGTCAATCATGTGGATGTGAGAGTGCCAATTACTGATAGACTCAAATTTTGATGTAAGTATATATACATTATGGCATATGAAATGATAGCGTTACACACGGAATGATTGAGTTCAAATACTTTCTTCACAACTTGTGATGAAAATAAAAAAGTTGTTTTCTGAAAAAAAGACTTAAAAG
Source organism: Cochliomyia hominivorax (assembly GCA_004302925.2). Taxonomy (NCBI): domain Eukaryota; kingdom Metazoa; phylum Arthropoda; class Insecta; order Diptera; family Calliphoridae; genus Cochliomyia; species Cochliomyia hominivorax. Next base: position 81,458,026 of record PYHX02000495.1, on the reverse strand, counting down.
AAGTGTTTGATTTCAACTTAAATACAACACAATGTAATTTGTTTAATGTTGAAAAATGAGAAATAATTTTTCACGATTTCTTTTATGCAGAAATATTAAATAACAAAAAAGTGATTTATTAAATCGGACTCTCAGAAGAAAATCATTTTGAGTTAAAAGGATTAAAAATATGCAAAAAGAAAGCGTTACATGCGGTTTGGCGATCACATCACTCAGTGTGCTGAATCAACTGAAAACACGACCAAACAAGCAATAAAGTGCTTAAAGATATTTGGAAAATGACAGAATATCTTTTCAGATATTCGATAATTAATAATTGATATACAATTAGGGCAGGGCGTCGGCTGTCGTTCTTTCTTTGTATGACACAATAAAATTTTTTCCTTGAAAAATTTATTGCAATGGACTCTCACTTCAATAGTATTTGCTTTGAGAGGTGTTACAGCTGCTCCTATACGTTCTCTACTTTGTTCACTAAAACACTTTTTTTGTGAAATTAATTGGAATAACATCTCATTTCAATAGTACCTCCATGATCCTTTCCAAACCACATTTTGGTCACTAAAACAGTTCCTTTCCTGAAAAAGTGAATGGGTCCAATTTAAAATTCTTGCTGTAGTATTTCTTTAGATATTCGTTAATTAGTACTTGTTATGACTGAGAGCTACCTCTTTACTAACCGTCCTAAATTTTGTTCAATAAAACAGTTCCCTTCAGAACGTAATTGGAACCAAATTTAAAATATTTCGCTGCAGTTCTTTAGATATTTGTAAATCCGTCCTTCGTTTCGTCCAGTAAAACAGATCCTTGGAAACTGATTGGAACCAAATTTGAGAATTATCGCAGTTTAAATTCTATAGACATTCGATATTTTGCGTCCCTCTGGACCTTTTGGAGTTATTTGAAACCTATGTTACCTTCGGATATTCTGTGCTAATACTGTCAAAAAGACCCAACTTGTTATTGGGAAATTACTTTTAGAAGTTTTGATTTTCAGATAATTTACCACATTATAAATATGCCTTAAATCAGATCCAATTTCTCTATTTATATTGCGGTCAAGACATATATTTCTAACAACATTTTTCTAAGGGAAGTAGCACAACATTTCTAATACTTGGATATTATTTAAATTTTTGTTGAAGAGTTGATTCTGAGTCAAATTTTAGTTCAATTTGCTAAAATAGTTGCAGGGGTATCGTATGTTGAAAATTTGGCCTGTATGGGGGAATCATTCCTTCTGCTCTATTCAAAATTTGTTGTAAAATGTAATACATTCTTTTGCACGGTCTGTGAACTTTAAATGTGTCATTGATATGTTTCGTTTATAAGGGAAAAAGCACTTCCGCGTGCCCCAATCCGAAAAAAATGTGTCATCTACAATAATGCGTTTCATTTGGAGAGATCTCGTATATTAGTTATATGGGTATGCATTAATAGTTTAAACGACTGATGCATATTCCTATAAACGCATTTCTCTAATTGTTACAACAACAGTAATGATTAGAAAATAGTTTCCTTTGATAGAATATAATGAACAATTAACATTTTCTTTCCATACGAGGTGCTATGACCTGATGGCTTACTGCCAAAAAATAAAAACACAAAGCGATTTCAGAAATGTTAACACAGTGAAAAACCTTGATCATTGATGAGAAGATGACTTCCTTTGTTTGAATCCCATGAACAGTTATCAGATTCTCTCCGTAAAGGTGTTCATAGACCTAAAAGGCAAAAATGATGTAAAGAGCCGAAGAAAAACTTATTTCTTGATTCAGAATGCATTTATACTAAGCGATACTTTAGATGTCTTAGTGTGTTTGTAAAAGATTAATATACGATCGCCTGATTTTTCCGTTAACTTTTCCTCATTGTTGTGCCACAAAATCTCTAATACAAATTTTGAATCGATATTTGAATAATTATGTTTACAAAGTTCAATTAACTCAAGTGCTGAAAATTCTATTCATTACGTGTGTTGTCCATATGCTTCAAGCGTTATGATTGCACTCTACACTTCCAGTTACCTTTATAGAGGACAAGCAGCAGTAGTATATATAAAAACTTAACCCTTTGAGAAGAAATGACATAAATATCCTGCAGGGATTATAATTTACTTTAAGAGAGAGAGAGAGTGGGAGAGCGGGAGCATATGAAAATTGCAGTATATTTTACGACAACATAATTTTTCGACAGCAACATAATTAAATTTCACTTCTATAGACACTTTCCAATTAAAACATTTAATACAAAACGACATCAAATATTTACACAACATTTAAATTTAAAATAAATATAGAAAATTCCAACATATATATTCAGCAATATCCTGTTATATTACCAGACATCATGTAGACAATCATATTTCCTTGCAAACAGGCACTGCAGCAAGGAATTACAATGAGAAACTTTGGTTCTGATTGCACGACTTCGTAGTAAAATATTTATTTACGAAATTCAATTAAATTTTTTAATAACGTTTATATGAATGTAAAGGACTTTTTGTCGTGTTAACTTCCTTTAATAAGTAAATAATATAACATGAATTTCATTAATGTATATTTTTGTGTGAAAAAAGCCTTAAGATTGTTTTAATGAAAAATAGGAAAAGAGGAAAATGTACAGGATGTTTTTTTTTTTTTTTTGGAATAAAACAATTTTTGTACTCAATTATTTTACTAAAATACATAGTGGGACAGAATCCTACAAAAACATTCCATTATACGATAATTATTAATCGATAACCGACTACGGTCCTGATTAAATAGGGCCTTGTACTCCTACAAGTCAACTCGAAAAACATCTCCACTCTAACCATGTGAAATTTCATTAAGATCTCTTCTTATGGTTCAAAAGTAACAGAATTGTTACCAAAATTGCTTTCGCCGCACTCTGAACGAAAACGAAAATTGCCACATGCGACAATGTTCGATTTCTGAATAAGGGGATTATAATATCCAGTCAGAATTAAATATATAGTTGAAATACTTAATCGCAAACTTAAATGGAGACAACATCTTGAGGAAAGAGCGATAAAGGATCGTAGATGTTGACCAATATTTAGAAGAAATATTGCATCGGGGGCCTTAAGCTATAAATGACTCACATATGCTGTTTAGGAATAAGCGGTGCAACCAGATCAAAATATAATGTTGCAGGCAGAGATACGGGCGGTTTAGGCCAAAGCGAACTTGTTGAACTTGGAACATAGAGATTTATACATCTTTAACAATACCCAAATATCAATTAGAAAGTTAGGGACATCAGGCTGCCACGATTTAGAAATTTCAGGATGTGACTCACTTGGGTCTGAAGGTCCGTTTGTGTTACTTAAAAAAGGAAAAAAGTAGATTAAAAAAAGCGAAGATAAAGTAGAAGAAGCTTGAGGGGAGAGGAGGTATAACAAAAGTATCTGGAGTCCAAGTAGAAGGGATAGTTATGGAGTGCTGCCGTCATTTCACAGAGAACTTGTAAAGGACCTTTAGAAAAGATTTCTCATGACACCATACGCAGTTTCGAATCAAAGATTTGTTAACAAGCTACAACCAAAGAAACGTAATTGTAGGTTTACAGGGGCAGGGTATTAATAAAAATCTTTTGCAGGTAGACCCATTCCCGTTGCATGTATTCTAAAGCAACAATGTCCACATACCGCAGCAACTATTTTTCTCAAGAGAGTTCTTGGGATTTTAAGCAGGAAAGATGACCGTGGTATATCCAATCTTGGACAAATCATCCTTTTGAACAGATACTCTTGTTATTATTCCATTTGTCCTGTGCTACAGCCTAGAGCTTATCGCTCTTTGTTTAAGCCACACAGACAATAAATGTGTTAATCTGCGAGGTTCGCTCCTCGTTTCGCCAGGGACATCAGCCTCTTAGAATCCACAACCTCAAGAAGTATTAGATTGCAAACTACTGGGTTTGATCAAACGCGTCTTGGATTACAAAGAAACTTTTTGTAAATTAAATTGTACCCCATCGTCTAGGTACCATGGTCATAATCAAAATGGTCAGAAAATGAAGAGGAAAACGTCCTACCTAATAAAGCTAAGCTTTGCCGAATGTAAACTTAAAAAATCCGGCGCCTTTATCGCACTGAAATCCAAGCTACAGTAGTGTGACATATTGAAGCAGTTGGTAAGATTTGGAGCGGTTCAGATAAAAATAAAACCATGGAAATCCTGAACTTTGAAAAAAGCAAGCTAAGCAGAATGGTGGGCTTCCTCACTGGACACTTTACTCTATAACAATAACCTCATAGAATTAGCGTAGAGCAATGACAACGAATGCAGAGAAGACGCTGAAATGATACAAAATATAAATGGACAGTGACAACAACCCAGAAATCCTACACTTTCATGATGGACACTTCATCGAACATTTTAAGACATTGATTGAATGTTATTAAAAATTACGAACCTGTTATGGAATTTTTAGATTCACTTTTGTTGCGTTATCTCTCTTAACGGTGAGCTAAAGTAGTGAGCCAAGTGTATGCCAATGAGAACGAGAGAGGTTGAGCTCTCCTCAACTTACCTACAAAGACTATACAATGAATTTGTGTTAATGATTATATCTCTTTCAAATCAGGGTATACCCTGACTGTCATTTAGAGTCTGTGGTTTTGTTATTTGAGTCAACCCCATTGTGCGCTACAGCAAAACCTTATGGGTTTATATGAAAATATAACTACATTTTTTGCAACATTTTTTCGATTCTATAAAAATAATGAAAAAATCAAACAACTACGAAACACAACAGAACATTAATGAAAAAAATGAAAAAAGGAACAGGATACAGTTTCGTTTGTAATACACTCAACGGGACATTTAAAAAACAATTTTTGCAAAGCAAAAATGAGCAAATAGAAGTAAATGTATTAACAACTGAAATGACTTTACGCGATATGTAAATTTCCTTTTTATTTCGATTTCAGTTGTTTTTTTTTTTTTTTTTTTTTTTGCACTCAGTTGCCAGTTTTTGGCCTGTTTATTACAATTGCTACCCACAGAGGCAGGGTGTGGGAATAATTTGTAAAATTTTGATTTGTAATATTAATTAGGAATAAGAAAATAATTTGGATTTGGTTTTAATAAGTGAAAAGATAAAGTTCGAATGAATTTTGCTTTAATAATTCTAGAATTTAGATTAAATAGTTTTTCAATTCCTTACCCTGCTTGATTATGTGTACTTGGTTGAAAAAAATATTTGCACTTACCATGTTTCTGTTGTTTTTGTTAATAAACAATTTTCCAACAATTGTTATTCATTTGCAGCTTTAAAGTTGTTTTTATGGGTCCATGTGTTGGTGTTTTAAAAATCATTTTTTGCATGTCCGCCCTCTTAATAAAAAACATATGCAAGATCTGGTCATAAATTCCATATTGTGGTCAATATAACTCTCAGAAAACACAATGCAGTAAATAAAACGTTAAAACGACCAAATAAGGAATATTCTTAAGTCCTCCTTCAAAACAGTCGTCTATCCAAATTTTAACGCCTGTCGCCGTTATTGTATTTCCACCACCTCCTTAATCTCCCATAGAACTGATTTTCTCCCAACCGCGAAAATATAAAGCAAATAACGGCCTCTTTATTATAAATAGTTGTAGTAAAAAGGAGTAAAAATTAAATTGCATAAAAACTGGAGTCTGTGGTTATTATTGAGCAAAAGTTTCGCAACGCAAAATTTTTATAATTCATACAATCAGCGGGAAATAAAAATGTGAAAAAAATGTTATATAACTGACCTGATAATGGGAGAAAGGGGAAATATTTACTGACAAGTAAATTGTTTAAAAATTATACACAGGAATTTCTGCAGAATCTGCAAAACATCTGTAACTTGATTAAAATTATCATTGAAACAAATGGAGATATTTTTGGTGAAGTTCTCTTTTGCTGAATTACAATTCGGAATTGCTTAAGAAAAAATTTACCCTCCGAGTCAAGGTCGACTTAGCTTATATATATGAAATCAACATATCTGACAACTGTGGAGGTTTAACAAACATGTCTCTGAATACATAGTGTCTATAATCCTCCTAAATTATATGTTGAACTTATAGTGATTTTTAAAACTTTTGAACCGTTTGCTATTTTAGAGTTGATCTGCAGAAGTTCAAATATCTCTGTGGTTGGGGACTTAACAAGTGACCCTCTAAAAAATCGATTAAGATACAGTGTATATCGTTTGCATGATGCAATATTGGGGATACATTCAAAAGCCAGGGAAATGGATCTCATATGAATTGGATTGTTTGTAGGATAATATGATTGAATACCAAAAAGAGTAATAATATCTTTATCCCATTGTTTCTGGTTATAAACCTTATAAAAGTCATATGTAAAGGCCCAAATCCGTAGTCTGTATTTGTTGCGATAAGAAGATTAATATATGTTGAAATGGAATCATACGATCGCATTTATACTAAAGACAATTAACTTCTTTTGGGAGAGCAACCGATATAAAACGACCAGAATATTCCATTAAACATGAATGGCCGGTAACAGTGAACGGGAAGCATTAATCTTAGAATCATCTGTTTTGGCAGAAAATTTATTGATTTGGAATAAAGATTTGCAAGTTAGATTCTTCAAAGGTTTCGCCGACAAAGTTCAAGATTCAGGAAATGATCGTTTTAATTGAAACCTACTTTAATGGACTTCTCCTTATTTCCCACCACGAACAATTTGGATATAAATGTAAGAATGCATTAACCCTTAAATGTTATCTATTCCTGTCTCGATTTCAGGGATATGTAATATTTCAAATTTCGTTTCCGTGTCCTAACTACATAGCAAAGTTTTATCTGTGTGCCACTCAAAAAATCTTTAAAAGTTTCAGAGATATGCGATATTAATTTTTTAAGGACACGAATCGACTCAGATGGATCTAAGAAGTTTTTTTCTTGACGTTATAAAGTTAATATGCCAAGGGAAAAGTAGTTGTTAACAAAAAATCAACAAAGTTCTCACCTTTACAGAATACATAGATGGCGTTGTTCTTGGCATATGAAACTGCATTATATAAATAAAACTGCTGTAGAGCACAAATAAAGCAGATAAATATACATCTACAGCGAACAATGGAAAAGTATTTAAATTTGTGCAGCAGTTCCACTTAAAAGTTATTGAAACCAACAACTTCCCTGTAATTTTTTTACCCTGGTTCCACTAAAAAGAGTAACTCATGTTATTTCAAAGTCACAATTTGTGAAGATATTCGGTTCATTGGTTTCCTTCGGTTCATGTAAGAAGGATGTAAGCAAATAAAGTTTCATTTTTACAGATAACTCAAAGACGGAACTACTTGAAAACTTTGCTTTCAATTCAATTAAACTTATGTTAAGATTTAACCTATCGCATTCCTTAAAGCCACAAATTTAAATACCCATCATTCTCATCACAATAAGTAAGTACAAATTTAAAACCATCATGTATCCCACTTTCAATAATACTGATGAATATCACTGAAATCGCACAAGTTGTTGTCTGTATTTCACGCTGCACTTGTAGGATGATGTGTCGCAATGAAGCCCTCTTTTAAATTTATTAAATTATGCACATTTTCCTTTTATTATTCGACACTTGAACACAAAAATATGTGCATTTATTTATACAATGTGGATTTTTTTTCATTTAGCTGATTTTGCACTTGGGACTACGAATGCCTCCCCTGTCGGTCTGTGTGATGATTTCTTTTTGTTTTCATTTGTTTTATGTCCAACCATTTGTCTGCTTGTTTTTTATGACGATTTGGTTTATACATTTTTCTTTTATACGCTACACTATATCAAGTGGTGGAAGGGAATATATTAAGTTTGTCGTTGTGGGTGTAACAGAAAGTTGCCATAAAAAATGAGTCTCTTTGCAGCTTCCGTCTGTTAGAAAAAATTCTTACTTCAACACTAATGAAGTGATTTAAAAGAAATTTGTCTAGGAAGTCGATAAAAGACCTATCAAAAATTTACTTTTTCGGTTCAGTAGAAAAAAAGTTAAAGATCGATATATATCATAACCTCAAAAAAACAACGAAAATATTTTTGTTTCCCTGTTTTAATAAAATAGTAACAGATTCATGTTCAATGCCTTTTCAATATCGCACCAAAATTTATTTAAATCGGATCGAAATAAAATAACCAGAATGAGCTGTTTGACAATAAAGCTCTTAACTATTGAACTGTTCCATTAAACTTCGTTTTAATTATTTCTGTAATTACAGTAAAAAATGTAATCAATTCCACGCACATCGGTCTACATTTGTCTATAGATCCCATATAAGTCCCCTTTCCGGAATAATGTTCTGTGCTGAAACAGCTTTTATGTAACTATTCCATTGAAATAATTTGTGCTTTGGCATTAATATGTGTGTGTGATGGACTGATCGTTCAATATTAGATATTTTCTGCCTCATTAGTGATGAAAGTTATTAAAGATTCGGTGTGACCAGCTAAAATAATGCTGACTAGTATTTTTATATACTCAAGTTATTATAACAACTCATTGATTTCAGAACAATTGTGCTCAATTTTCATGGCTTTTAAATCGGAAAATATGCTCTTTTTCGTTTTTTTTTTTCACAATAATTTTTAGTAGTTATGGTGCATTTGCCTGGTAACTGTGAATGAAAAGCGATTTCCAATTATAAGATACAAAAAATAACGAGTAAATCTATTCTATTGGATGTTAATGATTAAAATGGTAGTTGATATTTATTGAGAGGGAGAGGGAGGAGAATATTAAGGGATTTAATATAGCTGTTATTAATTAGTAGATAAAGCGTTGATCATTAGTAAGGACAACAAAGGAATAATAACCAGACTAATAGACATTCTGGGTATAAATATATGAGTGTTAATAATAATCAGAGAAAATTCTAGAGAGGATTTTTGGAAGAATAACTTCCCTCTCAACCCTCCTCATACCTTTCAAGGAATAACCTTCAGCCGTCTAGCATAAACACATTCAGAACATGTGTCCAAGAGGAGGAATCTAATGGTGCTTTAGAGCCAGTACTCAAGTTAGGTTGCAATAATACTACAATGACCAAGTTGCCATTCGTAAAATAAGCGACATTCCAAGAATACTAAATTGTGTAAATTTTTGAACCTTTACATCTTCCTTTATCTAAGTACAAAGAAAAAGATTAACTCCTCAGTGATCCATATACTGTGTGAAGAACAATGCTCGCATTAAGTCTACTTCATGCTTAAGTGTTCAAACTTTTGTTGTATCATATTTCATCAGTTGTAGAGCAACAATGAATCGAAATCACAATCTCTGAAAGAGATTTGAATTCTAACAATGGATTGTATGGGACAGCTGTAGAGACTCCTTGAACACTCAAGTCCAAAATCAAGTGAGACTTTTCCACATTTTGCCTCACTTTAACAGGCTTTTTTGCATTTGAAAAGCTTGATAGAAGTAACATATTTAACTAACATATCGACTCTCTGAAGGATTTACTAAAAAACTAAACTTAAAAAGAGTCCATCATTTGGTGATTATCCAAAACTAATATTCACCCCACGATCTAGCTTCAAGCCAAATCGACTCTTTGAGAGTATTCACCTCGCGATTGATTGCGTTAATTTTCAAAGATCATCACTAAAAATCCAAAAAAGTGAGTTCTTTGGCAGTAGAACTTCGAAAATCGGATGAAGAATTAACTTCTTTGAAAAGTTATTCCTCGTCAACAACAACATATAGGTCAGATTAATCCGACTTCCTATCTTGTGTTAACATTTAAGCAATTATATAGATTCTATTGCCTCTTTTCACTCTCCCATTTATCTCTTAATAAGGGCTTCACTGGTGGCCATAATTTCGAACACTACATTCTGCTAGAGAACAAAAATTTCTTCTATATTTTTATAGAAAATGGCACCACCCCCTCGTGAATGTTCAAATTCTTCTTTATAGTAACAAATTGCAGATGGAAAGTATATTGTATTTTGAAAGATCTAGTAGAGCGTTTTCAAGAAAAGTACGTGACTCCTCTGATCTCACAAAATACTGGACTTCTGGATTTAAATTGGCCAAATTTTTTCACTCGGAGATTCGCATACCATCATATGTATCTATACTATACATATAAATAATTCGAATAATGTTTGTACCTACAATACGTCCTGTTCTCATCAAGAGCTCGCACTAGCTTATTTATGGCTGTCACTATTATGGAGGGTAGTGATGGTAAGGCAGATGTGTTCACAATTAATTTGGAGCTAAAAATCTCCTACAATATTTTGTTGACATTCAGCTTGACCTCTTTCCAGCGACTCGTGTCTTAACTAGCTCGAAACTCCTTGAAGAGTCTCACTAACAACCAGTGCAATATGACAAAACTAAGCACGTACTGCGACATCAAGAGCTACTGGTTCCCGTACTACCAGTCAATGGAAGACATGGACCCAAGGGAGAGATGATAAGGCAATGTTCTGGTATGGACACCTTCGCAGAAAGAAGAGATACATCAATATTTAATCACCAGAAATTTAAAAGGCGCCAATCAGCATACTTCCTGATAAAAGTAAAGCAGAGTTTAATAATTATACCAACTGCAACTGTGCTTAATCCTTACATGCACAGAATGAGGCAATTCATTCACTAAATATTAGGCAAACGCTCTAGTAGATTAAGATTGAATTTTAATGTCTGTCGTAGCTGGAAGGTTATAGAAAATGAGAGAATCGGTCTTTCGCTTTCTCTGTGAAAAGGCAGCACAAGGAAATGAAAAAAAAACGGTTGTTATGAACCACATACTAAACGGTCTGAGTGATCATGGGGAATAAAACTTAACATGACAAATAAACGCTTTTATGGCAAGATGAATGGGTTTATAAAAACAGGAGCAGTAAACCCAGCATATTCACCACTAAATCCAGCCTGTTCTAATCTAGATCCTCTTTTTGTCTTGGGTAACCTAATCACCACTTTTGAATTGCACAATTCAATCCTTTTCCCTCTATATACTTTAAAATTTTCTTCATTATATAAAATAAGCTTTAATTTGTCTGAAACCTCTGTTCCATTCAAAATTAATTAATTATTAATCATACGTCTAGTATTTCCTCCCATTTTAACAATGTGTCTACATTCTAATAATTTTTTGGCGAAATTGGCCAATAATAAAATCAAATGAAATGCCATAAATCACTTAGCAACAATATGAACATGGTAACAATACGAATAACAACTACAAAGGCATAACTTTGGCATTAAAACATGTGTTGTGAAAACATCTAAATTATATGGGAGAAGCATAAAAATATTATAAGATAAAAATCTTTCAATGAAAAAAATAAAAGAGAAAAAAATATACGAAATTCCCACATCAATAAAAGCGTAACGAAAATCCACAAAAACATTTGTATTGTAAGGGGAATTCAAGTGAATTATTACAATTCGCTTTCCTGAAAAACCTCTACGTAAAGTTGAAAGTTTGTTTCAGGGAGACAATAGGCAGTAGAGAAGTTATGGAGCCCTATTTAGGACTTGTCATGGGAGAATAATTTATTGGGAATATTAACGCTATTTTAAACTTTATTAAGAGATCCCTTAAAGAATGCGTTTAAATTTCTGGTAAAATTTCTTAAGAACTTTCTAGACTTTGGCAATTCCTAAAGTGAATTGTACTAAATTGTTATGGATGACAACTAAACAATTGTGTTTTACAAATACATGTAGAACCACAATATCCTTGTTAAGTTGTTAGTAACAGTAAAAAGTAGCATTAAAGGACATCGGCTGGGTAGTACCAAAATGGTTTTATTTTGTGTAAATTAGAAGCAAAGGTACGCGGTTTTCTACTCTGTCTTCGTAAAATTGGATCTTTCAGAGAGTTTAATTTCAATTTCTAAAACAGGTTTTAATTATTTTTGATCGCTCTTTGAAAAAAAGTTTAATTCTAAAGTCTTATAAAAATAAATAAGAGCGAAATCGAAAAAGGAGTTTAAGAATGAATAATTCGCACAAATTGTTTTGAAGTCGTGTGTAGTACTTAAACATGCTTTTTATTAAGCTGTAAGAGGATGTTTGAATGTTTACAATATTTTGTGTATGTTCAAGCTCATTTTTTATTTTTTTTTTTCTTTTCAATCATTTCGCATTTTTGAGCGAGTTAAAATATAATTCTCTTTTTACCCTTAACTGACATAAGTATTTCTCATCAAAATAAAAAAAAAAATTGAATGTAAACATTTTAAATGAAAAAAAAAAAAAAAGATTTTTTAAATCTTCGCAAAGAAGAGTAAAAATTAAAATCATTTAAAACTAAAGATTTTGCTCCGAGTTTTTCCATACTCTTGTAGAACCAAAATTGTTTAATGAAATCTAAATGAAAAAATTTTTATAAGAGAGTACAAGCTTTATTAAGTCCAAGAATTAAAGAATAAAGACCCAAAAGTTGATCATTTCGTGAGTAAAAATAAATCTGTGTTTATAAGCGGATGAAATATTGGACCGATTTTGTTGAAATTTTTCACAGAATGATTCCAATATATCTAGAAGTAAGACAGGCTATGAAAAAATTGGGCAGGATACTCATACAATGAAAATATTTATAGTAAAATATCTAACGAATTATAACAGCGAGAGTTTTCAAAAACGAAATGTAGAGCGGATAGGATCAGGGCAGAATAGCGAATATTAATTCTCGAATATCTTAAAAACTATTGAAATGTCAGTGTTAGGTATCATCTTATTTATTTTCTCAAGAAACTGAACTAAAGAGGTTCGCCATATTTGTACACCGGACATCAGCTAGTAAAATATACTTAAAAAATCAGTTGAATTTTGAACCTACTTTTTGGTCTTAAGTAGAATAGATAGATCGGTGAGGATATAACGAATCTAAATCATTTAAATATTTTTTCATGACTCTAGGTGTCTCAGTTTGGATCTTTAAAACTCTAATTTAAATACCACTAAGGAGTGCGGAATTTCATTGATCTTAGTGTAGCTATTCGGAAAGTAATAGATTATATCAACGTCATTGTTCCATATAAAGCGCTGTGAAATATATAAAAGTTTACTTGTTTACTTCTTGTCAAAGATCTTGTTATAAGACCCTCTATCACTTAAATCCTAAAACAACATATCTGATCATTAGACAACATTTGAAGGATAATATTTGACATAAAAATTACCCAAGATCTGATTATTATTTTAATTGTGTTAAAAATTAAATTATATATCATAATTTAGTACCATAGTTATGAAGCTTATAT
>PYHX02000495.1:81289918-81444691 GCA_004302925.2 Cochliomyia hominivorax | reverse complement strand
TTTTGTTGAAGAGTTGATTTCTGAGTCAAATTTTATTCAATTTGCTAAAATAGTTGCAGGGGTATTGTATGTTGAAAATTTGGCCTGTATGGGGGAATCATTCCTTCTGCTCTATTCAAAATTTGTTGTAAAATGTAATACATTCTTTTGCACGGTCTGTGAACTTTAAATGTGTCATTGATATGTTTCGTTTATAAGGGAAAAAGCACTTCCGCGTGCCCAATCCGAAAAAAATGTGTCATCTACAATAATGCGTTTCATTTGGAGAGATCTCGTATATTAGTTATATGGGTATGCATTAATAGTTTAAACGACTGATGCATATTCCTATAAACGCATTTCTCTAATTGTTACAACAACAGTAATGATTAGAAAATAGTTTCCTTTGATAGAATATAATGAACAATTAACATTTTCTTTCCATACGAGGTGCTATGACCTGATGGCTTACTGCCAAAAAATAAAAACACAAAGCGATTTCAGAAATGTAACACAGTGAAAAACCTTGATCATTGATGAGAAGATGATTTCCTTTGTTTGAATCCCATGAACAGTTATCAGATTCTCTCCGTAAAGGTGTTCATGACCTAAAAGGCAAAAATGATGTAAAGAGCCGAAGAAAAACTTATTTCTTGATTTCAGAATGCATTTATACTAAGCGATACTTTAGATGTCTTAGTGTGTTTGTAAAAGATTAATATACGATCGCCTGACTTTTTCCGTTAACTTTTCCTCATTGTTGTGCCACAAAATCTCTAATACAAATTTTGAATCGATATTTGAATAATTATGTTTACAAAGTTCAATTAACTCAAGTGCTGAAAAATTCTATTCATTACGTGTGTTGTCCATATGCTTCAAGCGTTATGATTGCACTCTACATTTCCAGTTACCTTTATAGAGGACAAGCAGCAGTAGTATATATAAACACTTAACCCTTTGAGAAGAAATGACATAAATATCCTGCAGGGATTATAATTTACTTTAAAAGAGAGAGAGAGAGAGAGTGGGAGAGCGAGAGCGAGAGCATATGAAAATTGCAGTATATTTTACGACAACATAATTTTTCGACAGCAACATAATTAAATTTCACTTCTGTAGACACTTTCCAATTAAAACATTTAATACAAAACGACATCAAATATTTACACAACATTTAAATTTAAAATAAATATAGAAAACTCCAACATATATATTCAGCAATATCCTGTTAAATGGCAGACATCATGTAGACAATCATATTTCCTTGCAAACAGGCACTGCAGCAAAGAATTACAATGAGAAACTTTGGTTCTGATTGCACGACTTCGTAGTAAAATATTTATTTACGAAATTCAATTAAATTTTTTTAATAACGTTTATATGAATGTAAAGGACTTTTTGTCGTGTTAACTTCCTTTAATAAGTAAATAATATAACATGAATTTCATTAATGTATATTTTTGTGTGAAAAAAGCCTTAAGATTGTTTTAATGAAAAATAGGAAAAGAGGAAAATGTACAGGATGATTTTTTTTTGGAATAAAACAATTTTTGTACTCAATTATTTTACTAAAATACATAATGGGACAGAATCCAAAAAATATTCCATTATACGAAAATTATTAATCGATAACCGGTTACGGTCCTGATTAAATAGGGCCTTGTACTCCTACAAGTCGACTCGAAAACATCTCCACTCTAACCATGTGAAATTTCATTAAGATCTCTCTTATGGTTCAAAAGTAACAGAATTCTTACCAAAAATTGCTTTCGCCGCACTCTGAACGAAAAACGAAAATTGCCACATGCGACAATGTTCGATTTCTGAATAAGGGGATTATAATATCCAGTCAGAATTAAATATATAGTTGAAATACTTAATCGCAAACTTAAATGGAGACAACATCTTGAGGAAAGAGCGATAAAGGATCGTAGATGTTGACCAATATTTAGAAGAAATATTGCATCGGGGGCCTTAAGCTATAAATGACTCACATATGCTGTTTAGGAATAAGCGGTGCAACCAGATCAAAATATAGTGTTGCAGGCAGAGATGCGGGCGGTTTAGGCCAAAGCGAACTTGTTGAACTTGGAACATAGAGATTTATACATCTTTAACAATACCCAAATATCAGTTAGAAAGTTAGGACATCAGGCTGCCACGATTTAGAAATTTCAGGATGTGACTCACTTGGGTTCTGAAGGTCCGTTTGTATTACTTAAAAAAGGAAAATGCAGATTAAAAAAAGCGAAGATATAAGCAGAAGAAGTTTGAGGGAGATGAGGTATAACAAAAGTTATACCTTCTCTCCCTCAAGCCGTCATTTTCATTTCTGGAAAACCTGTAAAGGACCTTTAGAAAAGATTCCTCATGACACCATACGCAGTTTCGAATCAAAGATTGTAACAAGCTACAACCAAAGAAACGTAATTGTAGGTTTACAGGGGCAGGGTATTAATAAAAATCTTTTGCAGGTAGACCCATTCCCGTTGCATGTATTCTAAAGCAACAATGTCCACATACCGCAGCAACTATTTTTCTCAAGAGAGTTCTTGGGATTTTAAGCAGGAAAGATGACCGTGGTATATCCAATCTTGGACAAATCATCATTTTGAACAGATACTCTTGTTATTATTCCATTTGTCCTGTGCTACAGCCTAGAGCTTATACTCTAACAGTCGCTTAGTGGTAAACCACACAGGCAATAAATATATTAATCTGCTAGGTTCGCTCTTCGTTTTGCCACGACATCAGCCTCTAAGAATCCATAACCTAAAAAACCGTATTAGATTGCAAAAACAGTGGTCAAAAACAGAATTGATGGAGTGGACAGAAATGAACGTCCTAATTAATAAAGCTGAGCTTTTGCCGAATTTAAGCTTAAAACATGCGGCTCCTTTCATCGTACTGAAATCCAAACTTTAGGATTGGGCGATAGTACCCATCATCTGGAAACCTGGCCATGTTGGAGTGGTCCTACTTCGTAAAGCTAGGCTTTTACCGATTGTAAACTTAAAAAGTCCGGTGCCTTTAAAGTTGCAGTAGTGTGGTATATTGAACCAGTTGGTAAGATTTAGAGAATTTGGGGCGGTTCAGATAAAAACAAACGTGGAATCCTAAACTTGAAAAAAAACTAAGCTAAGCAGGATGGTGGGCTTCCTCACTCTACAACAATAGGCCTAATAGAATTGGCGTAGAGCAATGACAATGAATGCAGGGAAGAAGCTGAAACGATACAATCCAAATAGAAGGGATAGTTATGGAAGGCTGCATTTGAGCAGCAGTCAGTTTCACAGAAAACCTGTAGAGTGCCTTTGGAAAAGACCCGTCATGGCACCATACGCAGTTTCGAATCAAAGATTGTAACAAGCTACAGCCAAAAAAACGTAATTGTATGTTTGCATAGGCAGGGCATTAATAAAAATCTTTTGCAGGTAGACCCATTCTCGCTGCAGGTATTCCAAAGCGTATATCTCTCAAGAAAGTTCTTGGGATTTTAAGTAGGAAAGATGACCGTGGTATATCCAATCTTGGACAAATCATCATTTTGAACAGATACTCTTGTTATTATTCCATTTGTCCTGTGCTACAGCCTAGAGCTTATACTCTAACAGTCGCTTAGTGGTAAACCACACAGGTAATAAATATATTAATCTGCTAGGTTCGCTCTTCGTTTTGCCACGACATCAGCCTCTAAGAATCCATAACCTAAAAAACCGTATTAGATTGCAAAAACAGTGGTCAAAAACAGAATTGATGGAGTGGACAGAAATGAACGTCCTAATTAATAAAGCTGAGCTTTTGCCGAATTTAAGCTTAAAACATGCGGCTCCTTTCATCGTACTGAAATCCAAACTTTAGGATTGGGCGATAGTACCCATCATCTGGAAACCTGGCCATGTTGGAGTGGTCCTACTTCGTAAAGCTAGGCTTTTACCGATTGTAAACTTAAAAAGTCCGGTGCCTTTAAAGTTGCAGTAGTGTGGTATATTGAACCAGTTGGTAAGATTTAGAGAATTTGGGGCGGTTCAGATAAAAACAAACGTGGAATCCTAAACTTGAAAAAAAACTAAGCTAAGCAGGATGGTGGGCTTCCTCACTCTACAACAATAGGCCTAATAGAATTGGCGTAGAGCAATGACAATGAATGCAGGGAAGAAGCTGAAACGATACAACATATAAATGCACAGTGACAACAACCCAGAAATCCTACACTTTCATGATGGACACTTCACCAAACAATTAAGACATTGATTGAATGTTATTAAAAATTACGAACCTTTTATGGAATTTCTAGATTCACTTTTGTTGCGTTATCTCTCTTAACGGTGAGCTAAAGTAGTGAGCCAAGTGTATGCCAATGAGAACGAGAGAGGTTGAGCTCTCCTCAACTTACCAACAAAGACTATACAATGAATTTGTTTATAATCCTGTGTTAAGGATTATTCTCTTTTTAAAATCCGGGTATACCCTGACTGTCATTCAGAGTTTGTAGTTTTGTCATTTGATTCTACTCCATTGTGCGCTACAGCAAAACCTTATGGGTTTATATGAAAATATAACTACATTTTTTGCAACATTTTTTCGATTCTATAAAAATAATGAAAAAATCAAACAACTACGAAACACAAACAGAACATTATGAAAAAAATGAAAAAGGAACAGGATACAGTTTCGTTTGTAATACACTCAACGGGACATTTAAAAAACAATTTTTGCAAAGCAAAAATGAGCAAATAGAAGTAAATGTATTAACAACTGAAATGACTTTACGCGATATGTAAATTTTCTTTTTATTTCGATTTCAGTTGTTTTTTTTTGCACTCAGTTGCCAGTTTTTGGCCTGTTTATTACAATTGCTATCCACAGAGGCAGGGTATGGGAATAATTTGTAAAATTTTGATTTGTAATATTAATTAGGAACAAGAAATTAAATTGGATTTGGTTTTAATAAGAAAAAAACCAAGTTCAAGGAATTTTGCTTTAATAATTCTAGAATTTAGATTAAATAGTTTTTCAATTCCTTACCCTGCTTGATTATGTGTACTTGGTTGAAAAAAATATTGCACTTACCATGTTTCACTTGTTTTTGTTAATAAACAATTTTCCAACAATTGTTATTCATTTGCAGCTTTAAAAGTTGTTTTATGGGTCCATGTGTTGGTGTTTTAAAAACATTTTTTTTTGCATGTCCGCCCTCTTAATAAAAAACATATGCAAGATCTGGTCATAAATTCAATATTGTGGTCAATATAACTTTCAGAAAACACAATGCAATAAATTCAATGCAGTAAAACGACCAAACAAGGAATATTCTTAAGTCCTCCTTTAAAACAGTCGTCTATCCAAATTTCAACGCCTGTCGCCGTTATTGTATTTCCACCACCTTTCTTAATCTCCCATAGAACTGATTTTTTCCCAACCGCGAAAATATAAAGCAAATAACGGCCTCTTTATTATAAATAGTTGTAGTAAAAAGGAGTAAAAATTAAATTGCATAAAAACTGGAGTCTGTGGTTATTATTGAGCAAAAGTTTCGCAACGCAAAAAATTTTATAATTCATACAATCAGCGGGAAATAAAAATGTGAAAAAATTGTTATATAACTGACCTGATAATGGGAGAAAGGGGAAATATTTACTGACAAGTAAATTGTTTAAAAGTTGTACACAGGAATTTCTGCAGAATCTGCAAAAAAACTGTAACTTGATTAAAATTATCATTGAAACAAATGGAGATAATTTTGGTGAAGTTCTCTTTTGCTGAATTACAATTCGGAATTGCTTAAGACAAAATTCACCCTCTGAGTCAAGGTCGACTTAGCTTTGCTTTTCTAATATTTATGAAATCAACATATCTGACAACTGTGGAGGTTTAGCAAACATGTCTCTGAATACATAGGTGTCTATAATCCTCCTAAATTATATGTTGAACTTATAGTGATTTTGAAACTTTTGAACCGTTTGCTATTTTAGAGCTGATCTGCAGAAGTTAAAATATCTCTTTAGTTGGGGACTAAACAAGTGACCCTCTAAAAAAATCGATTTAGATACACTGTACATGGTTTGCATGATGCAATATTAGGATACATTCAAAAGCCAGGGAAATGGATCTCATATGAATTGGATTGTTTGTAGGATACTATGATTGAATACCAAAAAGAGTAATAATATTTTTATCCCATTATTTCTGGTTATAAACCTTATAAAAGTCATATGTAAAGCTCCAAATCCGTAGTCTGTATTTGTTGCGATAAGAAGATTACTATATGTTGAAATGGAATCGTACGATCGCACCTATAGTAAAGACAATTGACTTCTTTTGGGAGAGCATTAATCTAAGAATCATCAGTTTTGGCAAAAGAGCCGTCTACATCGAATCATCGATTCGTTTTACAAATTTATTGATTTGGAATAAAGATTTCAAGTTAGATTCTTCCAAGATTTCGCCGACAAAGTTCAAGATTCAGGAAATGTTCATTTTAATTGAAACCTACTTTGACATTAATGGACTTCTCCTCATTAATATCTTAGTAGTGATATTGTAAGGATTCAGTTTTATATTACGATTTGTGGAATATATTATATGCTGAATGAAAATAAAGAGAGCGAACCGTTTTAAGGTAAATAATAAAGATTTCAATAGTTCTCCTAAGAGGCATGACCGAATCTTACATACCCCCAACCACGAACAATTTGGATATAAATGTAAGAATGCATTAACCCTTAAATGTTATGCTATTTTTTAAGGTCACGAATCGACTCAGATGGATCTAAGAAGTTTTCTTTTTGGCGTTACAATGTTAATATGCCAAGGGAAAATACATAGATGGCGTTGTTCTTGGCATATGAAACTGCATTATATGAATCAAACTGCTGTAGACAGAAATAAAGCAGATAAATATACATCTACAGCGAATCTGTGCAGCAGTTCCACTTAAAAGTTATTGAAACCAACAACTCTCCCTGTAATTTTTTTACCCTGGTTCCACTGAAAAAGAGTAAAACTCATATTATTTTCGAAGTCACAATTTGTGAAGATGTTCAGTTCAATTCATTTCATTTTTACAGATAACTCAAAGACGGGACGACTTGGAATCGAAAACTTTGCTTTCAATTTAATTAATCTTATGTTAAGATTTAACCTATCGCATTCCTTAAAGCCACAAATTTAAATACCCATCATTCTCATCACAATAAGTAAGTACAAATTTAAAACCATCATTTATCCCACTTTCAATAATACTGATGAATATCACTGAAATCGCACATGTTGTTGTCTGTATTTCACGCTGCACTTGTAGGATGATGTGTCGCAATGAAGCCCTCTTTATTAAAATTATGCACATTTTCCTTTTATTATAATATTTCGACACTTGAACACAAAAATATGTGCATTTATTTTTACAATGTGGATATTTTTTCATTTAGCTGATTTTGCACTTGGGACTACGAATGCCTCCCCTGTCGGTCTGTGTGATGATTTCTTTTTGTTTTCATTTGTTTTTATGTCCAACCATTTGTCTGGTTGTTTTTTTATGACGATTTGGTTTATACATTTTTCTTTTTATACGCTACACTATATCAAGTGGTGGAAGGGAATATATTAAGTTTGTCGTTGTGGGTGTAACAGAAAGTTGCCATAAAAAATGAGTCTCTTTGCAGCTTCCGTCTGTTAGAAAAATTCTTACTTCAACACTAATAAAGTGATTTAAAAGAAATTTGTCTAGGAAGTCGGTAATAGACCTATCAAAAATTTGCTTGGTCGGTTCAGTAGAAAACAAGTTAAAGATCGATATATATCATAATTTCAAAAAAACAATATTTTTCAATATCGCACCAAAATTTATGTAAATCAGATCGAAATAAAATAACCAGAATGAGCTTTTTGACAATAAAGCTCTTAACTGTTGAACTGTTCCATTAAACTTCGTTTTAATTATTTCTGTAATTACAGTTAAAAAATGTAATCAATTCCACGCACATCGTTCTACATCCCATACAAGTCCCTTTTCCGGAATAATGTTCTGTGCTGAAACAGCTTTTATGTAACTATTCCATTGAAATAATTTGTGCTTTGGCATTAATATGTGTGTGTGATGGACTGATCGTTCAATATTAGATATTTTCTGCCTCATTAGTGATGAAGGTTATTAAAGATTCGGTGTGACCGGCTAAAATAATGCTGACTAGTATTTTTTATATGCTCAAGTTATTATAACAACTCATTGATTTCAGAACAATTGTGCTCAATTTTCATGGCTTTTAAATCGGAAAATATGCTCTTTTTCGTTTTTTTTTTTCACAATAATTTTTAGTAGTTATGAGTGCATTTGCCTGGTAACTGTAGAATAAAAGCAATTTCCAATTATAAGACACAAAAATAACGAGTAAATCTATTCTATTGTGATGTTAATGATTAAAATGGTAGTTGATATTTATTGAGAGGGAGAGAGGGGGGAGAATATTAAGGGATTTAATATAGCTGTTATTAATTAGTAGACAAAGCGTGATCATTAGTAAGTACAACAAAGGAAGAATAACAGACTAATAGACATTCTGGGTATAAATATATGAATTTTGATAATAATCAAGGAAAATTCTAGAGGGGATTTTTGGGGAGAATAACTTCCCTCTCAACCCTCCTCATACCTTTCAAGGAATAACCTTCAGCCGTCTAGCATTAACACAATCAGATCATGTATCGAACATTTTCTCAGTAGCTCCAAGAGGAGAAATCTAATGGTGCTTTAGAGCCAGTAACTCAAGTTAGGTTGCAATTAATACTACAATGACCAAGTTGCCATCGTAAAATAAGCTGACATTCCAAAATACGAATCCTTTACATCTTCCTTTATCTAAGTACAAAGAAAAAAATTAACTCCTCAGTGATCCATATACTGCGTGAAGAACAATGCTCGCATTAAGTCTACTTCATGCTTAAGTGTTCAAACTTTTGTTGTATCATATTTCATCAGTTGTAGAGCAACAATGAATCGAAATCACAATCTCTGAAAGAGATTTGAATTCTAACAATGGATTGTATGGGACAGCTGTAGAGACTCCTTGAACACTCAAGTCCAAAATCAAGTGAGACTTTTCCACATTTTGCCTCACTTTAACAGGCTTTTTTTGCATTTGAAAAGCTTGATAGAAGTAACATATTTAACTAACATATCGACTCTCTGAAGGATTTACTAAAAAACTAAACTTAAAAAAGAGTCCATCATTTGGTGATTATCCAAAACTAATATTCACCCCACGATCTAGCTTCAAGCCAAATCGACTCTTTGAGAGTATTCACCTCGTGATTGCGTTAATTTTCAAAGATCATCACTAAAATCCAAAAAAAGTGAGTTCTTTGGCAGTAGAACTTCGAAAATCGGATGAAGAATTAACTTTCTTTGAAGAAGTTATTCCTCGTCAACAACAACATATAGGTCAGATTAAATCCGACTTCCTATCTTGTGTTAACATTTAAGCAATTATATAGATCTATTGCCTCTTTTCACTCTCCCATTTATCTCTTAATAATATAAGGGCTTCACTGGTGGCCATAATCTTGAACACTACATTCTGCTAGAGAACAAAAATTTCTCTTATATTTTTATAGGAAATGACACCAACCCCTCGTGAATGTTCAAAATTCTTCTTTAGTAGTAACAAATTGCAGATGGAAGTATATTGTGTTTTAAAAGATCTGGTAGAGCGTTTTCAAGAAAAGTACGTGACTCCTCCTAATCTCACAAAATACTGGACTTCTGGATTAAATTGGCCAAATTTTTTTCACTCCTAGATCCTAAACTTGATGTATATCGTACTATACATATAAATAATTCGAATATATCAAAATAATGTTTGTAGCTAAAGTACGTCCTATCCTCATCAAGAGCTCTAAGGTATCGTTTATTGTAATAAGGAGAAAGAAACTGCTTATTTATGGCTGTCACTGTTATGGAGGGTAGTGACGGTAAGACAGATGTATTCACGATTAATGCACATTATTTGGTTAAAAAGCCTTTGGAGCTAAAAAATCTCCTACAATTTTTTTAACATTCAGCGTGACCTTCTCCCAGCGACTTGTGTCTTAACTAGCTCGAAACTCCTTGTAGAGTCTCACTAACAACCAGTGCAATATGACAAAACTAAGCACGTACTGCGACATCAAGAGCTACTGATTCCCGTACTACCAGTTAATGGAAGACATGGACCCATGGGAGAGCTGATAGGGCAATATTCTGGTATGGACACCTTCGCAGAAAGAAGAGATTAGAATATGATACATCCAATATTTAATCACCAGAAATTTACAAAGGCGCAATCGGGAGCTACTTTCTGATAAAAGTAAAGCAGGGTTTAATAATTATACACAACTGCAAGATCACCAGGGAGCTGTGGCTTAATCCTTACATGCACAGAATGAGGCAATTCATTCACTAAATATTAGGCAAACGCTCTAGTAGATTAAGATTGAATTTTAATGTCTGTCGTAGCTGGAAGGTTATAGCAAATGAGAGAATCGGTCTTTTGCTTTCTCTGTGAAAAGGCAGCATAAGGAAATGAAAAAAACGGTTGCTATGAACCACATACTAAACGGTCTGAGTGATCATGGGGAATAAAACTTAACATGACAAATACACGCTTTTATGGCAAGATGAATGGGTTTATAAAAACAGGAGCAGTAAACCCAGCCTATTCACCTGATCCTGTTTTTGTCTTGGGTAACCTAATCACCACTTTTGAATTGCACAATTCATCCTTTCTCCCTCTATATTCATTAAAATCTTCTTCATTATATAAAATAAGCTTTAATTTGTCTGAAACCTCACTTAAATTCCATTGAATTATTAAAATTCAATGTTCTCCCTTCAAAATTAATTAATTATTAATCATACGTCTAGTATTTCCTCCCATTTTAACAATGTGTCTACATTCTAATAATTTTTTGGCGAAATTGGCCAATAATAAAATCAAATGAAATGCCATAAATCACTTAGCAACAATATGAACATGGTAACAATACAACAACAACAACTACAAAGTCATATCATTGGCATTAAAACATGTGTTGTGAAAAACATCTAAATTATATGGGAGAAGCATAAAAATGTTATAAGATTAAAAATCTTTCAATGAAAAAAATAATAAGAGAAAAAATATACGAAATTCCCACATCAATAAAAGCGTAACGAAAATCCACAAAACATTTTGTATTGTTAAGGGGAATTCAAGTGAATTATTACAATTCGCTTTCCTGAAAAACCTCTACGTAAAGTTGATAAGTTTCTTTCAAGGAGACAATAGGCAGTAGAGAAGTTATGGAGCCCTATTTAGGACTTGTCATGGGAGAATAAATTTTATTGGGAATATTAACGCTATTTTAAACTTTTATTAAGAGATCCCTTAAAGAATGCGTTTAATTTCTGGTAAAATTTCTTAAGAACTTTCTAGACTTTACAATTCCCTAAAGAGAATTGTACTAAATTGTTATGGATGACAACTAAACAATTGTGTTTACAAATACAATGTAGACCCACAATATCCTTGTTAAGTTCTTAGTAACAGTAAAAAGTAACATTATAGGACGTCGCTGGGTAGTACCAAAATGGTTTTATTTTGTGTAAATTAGAAGCCAAGGTACGGTTTTCAACTCTTTCTTCGTAAGATCGGATCTTTCAGAGAGTTCAGTTTCATTTCTTAAAAAAGATTTTAATTATTTTCTATCGCTCTTTGAAAAAGTTTAATTCTAAAGTCTTTTAAAAATAAAAAAGAGCGAAATCGAAAAAGGAGTTTAAAAATGAATAATTCGCACAAATTGTTTTGAAGATGTGAGTGGTACTTACACATGTTTTTTATTAAGCTGTAAGAGGAATGTTTAAATGTTTACAATATTTTGTGTATGTTCAAGCTCATTTTTTATTTTTTTTTGTTTTCTTTTCAATCATTTCGCATTTTTGAGCGAGTTAAAATATAATTCTCTTTATACCCTTAACTAAAATAAGTTTATTTCTTCATCAAAATAAAAACAAAAAACAAAATGAATGTAAACATTTTAATGAAAAAAAAGATTTTTTAAATCTTTGCAAAGAAGAGTAAAAATTAAAATTATTTGAAACTAAAGATTTTGCTCCGAGTTTTTCCATACTCTTGTAGAAACCACTAAAAATTGTTTAACGAAATCTTTTAATTCTTTTATTAAGTCCAAGAATTATAGAATGGAGACCCAAAGTTGATCATTTCGTGAGTAAAAATAAATCTGTGTTTATAAACGGATAAAATATTGGACCGATTTTGTTGAAATTTTTCACAGAATGATTCCAACATATCTAGAAGTAAGACAGGATATGAAAAAATTGGGCAGGATTTTCATACAATGAAAATATTTATAGCAAAATATCTAACGAATTATAACAGCGAGAGTTTTCAAAAATGAAATGTAGAGCGGATAGGATCAGGGGCAGAGATAGCCGCATACAAAGCGAATATTAATTCTCGAATATCTAAAAAACTATTGAAATGTCAGTATTAGGTATCATCTTATTTATTTTCTCAAGAAACTGAACTAAAGAGGTTCTCCATATTTGTACATCGGACATCAGCTAGTAAAATATACTTTAAAAAATCAGATGAAATTTGAACCTACTTTTTGGTCTCGAATAGAAAATTCCACTTAAAATCGGTTAGGATATAACGAATCTAAATCATTTAAAATATTTTTCATGACTCTAGGTGTCTAAGTTTGGATCTTTAAAACTCTAATTTAAATACCACTAAGGAGTGCGGAATTTCATTGATCTTAGTGTAGCTATTCGGAAGTAATAGATTTATATCAACGTCATTGTTCCATATAAAGCGCTGTGAAATATATAAAAGTTTACTCTTTTCTTGGTCAAAGATCTTGTTATAGGGCTCTCTATCACTTTAAATCCTAAAACAACATATCTGATCTTTAGACAACATTTGAAGGATAATATTTGACATAAAAATTATCCAAGATCTGATTATTATTTTGATTGTGTTAAAAATTAAATTATATATCATAATTTAGTTCCATAGCTATGAAGCTTATATGGGGTATCAGTGAAGGAACACTAAACAAGGAAGATTTTACTCGGGTTGGATAGACAATCCATTGCCCAGAGCTTTGTAGTGAGAGCGTTAGATTTCCAAGAAAAAACAGAATGCAGTAGAGGAAAATAGGATTCGTGCTCATTAGAATTTTTACAAGAATAAAACAAGTAAGAATGCTATATTCGGCTATGTCGAATCGTTAATACCCTCCACCACAAAAATCTAAAAAATAAATACATTTTGTTTCGTTTATATACTCTCACAAATACACAAACGCATACACAATATATAAAATTTCTTCTTATATATAACAAAGAAATCATAAAATCATTTATACTTTTGGCTATAGCTTTTTTTACTGAACCGATTTTTTATAATATTTATAATAGTAATGAAGTATATATTTCTTGATATTATGAAAAAAATTTAATTCCAATTTATCGATTTATAATTGATTATTTTAAGAAAGTGCTTCGCTTTAATTTAGGAGTAGTCTCAGATATCGCTCTATATCTCTGAACATACTGAACAGATTTTGCTTATATAGGAAACTTATCAGGACTTTATCAAATTCAAATTTCATTTAGTTCTAACAGTTATTGAGGATGCGAGCGTGCCAACAACAGACAGACAGATGGACAGACAGACGGACATAGCTAAATCGATTCAGATTTTGATTCAATGCCAGTATATATATACATATATATGGGGTCTTAGATGATTCCTTGTAAGCGTTGAACAAAGAATAACAAAGTTAATATACCCTCTTCATCACATGTGGTGGTGAAGGGTATAAAAATTTCTTATATTTTATTTTTCTTGTCTTATATTTAAAGTCTCCACTGTATATTCCTCAGCCATAATAAAGTATAGTTTATGAGAGTTTTTTGCTAAAGACAGTTCAATAATAAAAAAATAACAGCAAATACAACAAGCCTCTAAAGACACGACAAACTAAGCCGAAAGGCAAAGGGGGGGGGGGGGGTGAAAACAAATATCGATGGTCAATAAATCAGTGTTTGTTGTTTGTATATCAGTTCACTTCTTCTTGTATTTCTGGCTTATTTTTCTTCTTTTGTATACAATTTCTTCTATTTCCTCTTCACGTTCTTTGGTTTTGTAAATGTGGCCGGATATTAAACACTTAAACACATTAAAGCCAATGTCACATAGTGTGTGAATACTATTAATGCTTTGTTTGTATGTTGAGGTATATATATATATATATATATATATGTGTGTGTGTGTTTGCGTAGAACCATTTAAATCACTTTCTCCTCTTCTTGACTGTTAACAATATTTGTGTTGTTACTAAACATTTATTTCATTTGTTACATTTTTGTGACATCTTAAATGAGCCTTATTTACAGTTGTTTTATTCCTTTTATAGGATATTTAGCTATTTATGTAAGTGTGTATGTGTAAGTCTGAAAAGCGTTAAGAACAATTTCTTTAGTGATTGATTTATGCTCGTAATTTTAGTTGGAAATGCTTAAGAAATAAATGAAGAAAATAATGAAATACTTAAGAACATAGTAAAGTTTCCAGATGGACAAGGGAGAAGGATACGACAATATTTAAGAGGAAAACATTATTATAAGGGCTAAAATTTATTAGTTACATTAATTAAATGATTTTATTGACCAATTTGGGAAATAAGATGAGAATATTAAGAATATAAATGGTGACAAAATAGGATTCATATGATTTAAGGAATAAAATTACATAATGAAGGAATGTTTTATATTTTTGGAAGGAATTGAGAAATAAGCTAATAAAGCAATCACGCTTTCAAATGGGTTCAAATTAAAGGTCATTATTTATAAGCAATTTCAGTAGTAAATTTTGTAATCGTGGATATTTTGCGTTTAAGTCACGCAGCATAATTTTGCTCAAAAACTTTTTATAAAAAAAATATTTTACTTAGGAACTACTGAATATTTTTCAAATGAAATTTTATTTTGACATTCTTGAGGAATTTCCCAATAGCACAAGATCTCATAAGATCGTTCAAGTATGAAGTATTCAACATTAGACCTAATTGAAATGTGCTACAGTTAAGTACCAATTTAAAGCTATGTACTAAGACATGACTTCCCCCCAGGTTAGGATCGAAACCTGTTTAAGTACTCACTGATCTCTGGAACACGGTTTAAAAGACATTTTGCGATAAGGATACAAACTATAACAAGCACAATGTTTTCTAAAGAGGCCCACCTACAGTGAGCTTAAAACCAAAGTTCTGAGTGCATTCGTCCGACAACAGTTCCAAAATCCTCTATCCTTAAACTAACGACAGAAAAGGACGACACACGAAGCACGAAAATAACATATCCTTTCCCACACTTGCACACTTGTTTATACAAGAATGCATTAAAATACCCTGGTATGTAAAAACTTTAGATTAATGCTGGAAACTGGACGAATCATCCGCATACGCACACTGCTTAAAGGAAAGCGCGTTTAGGGTGACCATATGATTGGATAAGCACTTGCGTTTATACTTTTCAATTCATCTTATAGATCATAGAAAATCTGAGGCATTTTCTTCATACACATTGTCAATTTCGTCTTAGCTTTAGTCTACAAGGACACTTTCATTATTCATTTTCTATTGAGAGTGAGAGTTCTTTATATAAGTGAGATAAGATCACTCAATATTTAATTGGTTCATAATAATGATTGTTACTAAGAAAAATAAGATACATTCAGTTTAAAGTAGTATATTTTCGAGATTTTTTCGCTCCTTCTGATATCCTGCACATTACAGTGCTTTTCGTTATCTGAGAAAGTCATTCACAAACTTCGTTTCCAAATTTCTACATTGAATATTTTACAGTTCTTCTGGATATTGTTCATAAGATTCTTACTTAATTAACTGATTCGTAAAATTATCAGATCAATAAGTGTGGACCGCAATTATGAGGAGAAGCTAGCATTTTGTTAACTGAGCGAAAATAGCAGGCTGAAAACTTGACTTGCCTTTTTCTTCAGGATTTTCAGTTACAGGAACTAAACAGTATAGCACAGGCTGTGGTAAATACCAGGATATTTTTCTCTGGTGTGAAATATGATGTAATGGGCTTTGAAGGCTTTCTAGATGTCAATTGAAGACTAATTACCTGAAATAGGAATGAGGTCTATAAGTCGG
Source organism: Cochliomyia hominivorax (assembly GCA_004302925.2). Classification (NCBI taxonomy): domain Eukaryota; kingdom Metazoa; phylum Arthropoda; class Insecta; order Diptera; family Calliphoridae; genus Cochliomyia; species Cochliomyia hominivorax. The sequence continues at coordinate 81,428,488 of PYHX02000495.1, read as the reverse complement.
TTTAGCTAAGCTCGAGTTAATGATGTCAGCACTAGTGATCATCGATTATCTTCCTGCTTGTCAACTGAACATTGTTCTACTAAATGAAAGAAGTAAAGATGCAACTTTGTTTTAATGAATCGCAAAATAGGGACAAAGACGTATGTCCCTATTTTGCGATTCATGCTAAGATTGAGTAACATTGCTGGTTGATACCCATTTAAAGACCAACCTCATGGATGAAGTCTAAAGGGATATAACAAAGGCATTAATTTTTTTACTAACTGCAAGCTTGCGATGCCATCACCAATATTGATAGTATTTTTTTTCGTTGAAACTTATCTTATGCCCAATGTGTGGAAGAGCATTAAGAGAAGGTTTCTATGATATGGAGCTATACAAATGGGGGAATTAACTTGTGTCTCTATACATTTGAATAAACCAAATGGGTGAGATGAGGAATACAGATGGAATACTACTTCCGGTTAAAAACTCTAGGACACAAAAAAAGAATATAGAATGAAACTAACCTCTAAACGACTTCTAATCATTTTTATGCATTCTCTCCAAAAGGATATGGGCGGATTTCTAAAATGTTTTATTTTTAAAAGAAGAACTATATTTCGAGATGTTTCAGTGTGAATCTCTCTTTGCCAAGTGTTGGCCTATTTAGGCGGGACTAGAAGCTAATGCTTTAGAGACAGACTCTGAAAGTTCTTCTTTCGAGTTTCCTTATAAAGACTGACATGACTGACACAAACCAGCATTTAAATAAATTAATTTAAAATCCAAAAATTGAATACATTTCTGTTTATGACTTTCATTTGGATATTGTTGTCGGTAACTTGGTATCAATTATTAAGTCATATAAATAAAGTTCTTTTTGCCATATAAAATTCAAACAAAAATTTTCCATAGAAATCATATTATAACGGGCATAACAGAGGCGTGAGCCATAATACAAAAAGGGGTAGAAATTAGTTGATTCCACAGAAATCTCAAAATGTTTATCAAGACTTTAGAGGATTTCAAAAATATTTAAATTTCCTCCTATTCTGCGCTTTTGTCTAACCTTCTCTCCATTATATAAAATTGGTCCTCTTTACTAACCTTTCTACTTTTCCGATAAGGGGAGCTCTTATTCTGCTTTGTTTTGTTGCTCTAACTTCAACTGTATAAATGTCAAAAACATAAAACAGTTGAATACAAAAAAAGAAAACAAAAACAAAAACTTTACAAGTCATGTCACTTTTTTTTTGCGAAATGTCATGTGTCGTCTGTGTTTTGTTGATTGGTTTCTTCATGTGTATTCCGTCGTCACACACACACTCACACATTGTTATTGTTTCGTTTTTCATTTGAAATTTTGTTTTGTTGTTGCAGTTCAAATACATTTGAATCATTTGAAAAATGAGAATTTTTAGCAAATTGTTCTTTGTTTGTAATGGTGTGAAATGTTTTTGTTTGTTAGAAGCCTGGAGGGATACATGCACATATATAGATGTGTGAGTATATATAAAAACGATAAGAGTTTACAAATTATAAAAAAAATCAAGAAAAACTCGGCTTAAAATTTGGAAATAAATATAATAAAAAAGGGAAATTATTTTATAATTTCCGCTCTACAAAAGTGAACATGGAACTTAAAGACCTGACAGTTGTAGGTGCAGAAATGTCATATACATTATAATATTATATTATTTAAGAAGTTTTGGGGAAATTTTGACCACTTTTAGGCCACAGACTTATCTTTAACATTTCCTCGAGCATAAAACTTTTAACCAGGAAGTTTCAAAAATCTGCCAGAATATACGTTTCTAGAATACTTTTTCTAGAAAACATGACTTCAATTTTCGTCCTCTATTAATGGCCTTTAAAATTTTAATAGCTTTCGTGTTAGGAAGCTCTTCGTACCAAATATTCGAGCTCTGAGCTGACTGATCTGCTTTCCTACCGATTGAGGAAACATTTTCATTTCCTACCGAAATGAAAATGTTTTCTACTATTTTGGCTTTAAAATCAGAACGTGGACCATTTCTTCCACTTGAAACAGGGTTTCTATCGGATAATTTCTCTCGGCACTATTTAATAATTTAAATAAATTAGAAACAGTTTGTTGACAGACCTTTGAATGCTTTGCTACCTTTTTTGCGACCAAGTTGAGTTTTTTTTCACAATTTTTAATAATTCTAGTACGCATTTTTTCTGATCCCTTATTTTAATCAGATTAACTATATAAACAATATAAATAGACATGTTTTAAAAAGGCAACTTGATCAAATGAATATGAAATAATTATTGGATTAAACGTTTTAATGAAAACCTGTGTTAGGAATTTTTCTAACTCAGTCCTTGTTGGAAACATTATGTATTAATCTCACATCAACTTTGTGATGCAGGGTAGTGGAAATTTGACATAATCGAATATTCCATTCTTACATATTGGATATGATTATTTTAGGTTTTTGAACTTAATGGGTTCAATTCAGGTTGTGAAAAAGTTTAGTACTTTTTCTTGAACTTATACACAATTCCTTAGCAAGTACTATGTGCCCACACGGATCCCATATAAAGTTGTATTATATTGATATAAAGATGATGTGAAATATTAGTTTTTAAATTCACTATTTTTCTCCGTATCACAATTTCTTCACATATATACATGTAGAACACATGTTAGGGCAGCGGTAGAATCTCCTTCCCCTCTAAACTTTCTTTAAATTAATAAAATTGAGAATAAAAAAGCTTAAATAAAAATTATATCTGGATTTTATTTCTATCCATATTTGCTTTATAATCTGAATAATCTGTAAAAGATCAAATATTTTAAAACGACAGAATAATTTTCACGAATTTGAATTCAAGGTATTTTGGCGAAAAAATTGAAATCTTTTAAAGCTTGTATTAGGTATCGTTTTGTTCTTATATAACTCAAAAATTTACAATAATAAAATTTATTGATATAAAGTCAAATATAAGCATTTATCACTAAGGAAGTTAAGTGTTGCTACTTTGTTTTCTAAATGTGATTATATTTCAGGAATAAAGCTTTCCGCTGACATTAAATTCTTAAATAAATAATTTACAAAATCAAGTAAAAATTATGTCCCTTTGAAAGCATGTAAGAGAGGGGAAGAGAGAGAGGTAATAGTTGTTGTCCAAGTTTGTCCAGCTTTAGGATTACACACGATGTGAAAAAATCTAATGAACATTAGCACCTCAAAACTAAACAAGGGCAGTGGCATAGAAGATCTTCGTTCATACAGTTCCTAGAAAAATCATTTGAAGGAAACCCATTTTCGATGCATGTACTCCAAAGAGACAGTGTCCAGATACTGTAGCTATCGTGTCTCTCAAGGGAGTTTTCGAGGTATTGAGTAGGAATAATGTTCCTGTCACATCTATAACAACTTTGTCCTTTCTAGCAAAATTTTGCACCTTTTCCTTATATTCCCATGATGAGGGTATGGCAATTTCACTTTTGAACCATTAAATATATTTAAAAGAAATAAACACAGTCTTAAACTTCTAACTACTCTCAAGATGGTGCAGAAGCCTTTTAAAGTTTATGTCCTCGGTCATTAATATATATTTTATTAGCTCTAGATTAGGAAGCCCCTATTGCGCGTTAAATTCCATTTAAATATTTACATATCAAAAGTTATACTAATTTATTTTTAAAAACATGCAAAGTCCTTCAAATCACTTAAAAAGCACCTTAATTTAATAGTATTCAAAAGATTCAAAGTTACAGAATTTTTCCTACATAAAGGTGTTTCGGAACATTGTTGGCAACTCTCCCATTCAGACTTCCTTTTCCAAAAACAAATAGCAGTTACATATTTTTTGCGAAATTGAATTGAAATTAAATTCCTTTTGACAGCAAAACTCAAATACTCACATATTTATTCTCCCTTTTTTCCATAAGCGACCAACTACTCTCTGTCTGTATGATATTTTCTGCCTACATCACACTTACACATGTATGTGTAAATGAGAAATATTATGCTGTATCCACAAATATGGTTTAATTGTTGATTTGTGAACATTACTGCCACAACAAAAAAAAAAAAAATAACCGAGTGGTTAGAGAGAAGTTGCACCATTTTTAATGAGTAAAGTTTAGGATATGGGAAATTGTTGTATTAATTGGGATGCTACCATTTAAAGAGAATAATTAAGGCAGGAATTTTTGCTGTAGAAAGGGGAAAGTGTGTTGAAAATGGATAGTTAAGGATATTAGCTTTAAATAGGTAACTATTTGCAGTTATTAAAAATTTGAAATTATTTTGAGGTTAATAAATATTTTAGTTAGGTTTTGCCATGGACAAAATGAAACAGTAGATATGGCTCACTTGGCTACTAAAGATCCCTTTGTGTTACCAGAAAAGATAAGAATTTAAATGAATGATAAGAATTAAGAAAAGAGACCGAGAAGCATACGGAATCATACAAGAAAAGAGGGGAAGGGAGGAGTAATTAGTTTGTCCAGCCTTAGCATCACATACGCTATGAAGGGATCTAGTGAGCATTGGCATTACCAAATTATTCGAAATTAGGAATGAAGCATATGTCCCGTATATCAGCAGTCGCTAAATCCAAAGAATGCAGCGAACCACATCTAGATATACAGTGCAGAAGGAGAGAAGCTGGAGAATCATTTCCTCCTCCTCTTCGTTTATACAGCTCCTGCAATAATCACTCGAAGGAAGCCCCTTTTTCGATGCCCCGAAGAGACAGTGTCCAGATACTGCAGCCGTCATGTCTCTCAAAAGATCAGGATTTTCGAGGTGGTGAGTAGAAATGATGTTTTTGTCCCATTTAGTTGGGGCCAAATCATTCCTGTAATCAAACACAATGGTTCGTTTTAATATTGTTATTGCGCCCTGGCATAGAGGTTCTTCCCTACGCGTTTCTTACAAGCGGTAAGTGGTAGTTTACCAAGATGATCGGTGTCCCCATTCGTTAGGTAACCACCTACTCTAGTCAGGGTATCAGGCTTCAGGTTCCCATATTGTGTAATATTAGAGTCCTACTCAGTGAGGACTTTCGGAAAAGATTCGATATCGGATAGACACTCATAAGGTATCGAATTGCGGAACCTCTCGACCGTATATCTTATAATACCTTAGCCAGTCGGTCGCTCTATGAATTGCAGCAATCTCAGCTTGCAGTTTATTATACTCTCCCGGAACTTTGATATACGGAATTTGACTTCCACAACAAAGACTCCACCGCCAACTTTGTCTCTATTTGTCGTGCTATCAGTGTTAGTGCTCATAGTGCTTCCTTGAGGAGCATTTGATGTTCCATCCAAGTGATGTGATGTGTACTCACGAATGGGTTAGAAGTTCACATTTAGCCTATTTGCCGTGAGAAGAGCGAGTTTCGTAGATAATAAATCTACTGGTAACCAGTTGAGAATCCCAAAAATAGTCTTAGTCGATGTTGGCCTAAGTGCACCAGTGATCAACCGTCTCATTCTACGAAGGACTTTCTTATACATCAAGCAGTCAGAGAACGTCTCTAGTGATTTCCACCAGAAGCCTGCGCCAGAGAAAATAATTGGCTTCACCACTGATACAAATTTCGAATTTATATTTCTGGGACTAAGTCCCCATCTGTCGCTTATAGTTTAACGTACTTACTTCTTTAAGTAATTAATTCCCTTTTTACAATTTCTGATAATAATTTTGCCATTTTTTTACTTCTTTTTAATTTAATTCCAGTTACTATTTCTGCCAAGATATGCCAGTGACGTTAAAAGGATTTTTGGCACAAATGTAAATAAAACTGTTTAAGTCAGTACTGAAGTATTTGTAAATTATGACCCAAATTAGTGACTGCAAAATACTCAAAATGTTAAGGATTAATATAATAATGGATTTTTAAATTCAAATCACTTTTATCTATGTTGAATTAAAGAGAAAAGTATATTATAAATTTATTATGTAAATAAGCGTAAATTAAAGTTGTATATGGTCGAGTTTCTGGTCCTGTAGTGGCGTCCGTAATCAAGTAACTGTTCTAATACGAAATATCTCGTTCCCTTTTAGCATCCAAATTTTCTTCAAAATCGGTAAAAAAGCATGTTTTTCATCCCTTAAAATGAGAGGCTTCATTCTTTAATTCAAAGTGGTCTAAAACCGGTCTTTTTAACTGTAACTTAAGAACTATTTTCCGGGAAGTATGAAAATAAGCAAATATGGTCCGATAATTATCAAACTATATATATAAACAGAATTAAAAAGGAAAGAATGAATCACGTCTCTTAAAATTTATTAAATATTTTTTTGTCACTCTAAGAACTCTTTTGTGTATAGCGCTGCCACTTCATGTCGAAATAAATTGTAAATAGTTATAGGGAGAACGAAACTTTCCATTAGTCGTATTAAAATTTGTTTATAGTTAAAAAACTAAAACTTATCGAATTATGTTCATAGAGATGATTTTTTTATCAGAAGTGAATACAAGAAATTGTTATCAGATTCAAAATTATCAAAAGACAAAAAACACGTAATTAAACCATGAACAACAACATATAACTTCTCCCGATGGGACTTAAAATGCCTTAAGTTTCGCATAAAAAATGATTATGTTTGTGGTGTGACAAAAAAATTTTCAGCATTCTAGGTGATGACTCTTACAATTTGTATAAGACCCACCCTACTGTGCGATGGGAATCACCTATGTCGAAATACATTACAAAAATTTTTAACACTTAAAGTCATACATATCAAGAAGGTTATTTTGTATAATGTGCCCTGGACGACTACGAGAGATATGCACCTAAAATACGCCTAAAAGGGCGTATGATTAATGTGTTTTTTTTTACAAATATTAAGTATACGTTCCATATATCGTATGAATTTTTATATATCTTATTTCAAGCAAAAACAACTTTGAATTGTGCAAAGGATATAATCATGTCAAACATAAATTTCACTTAAATTACCATTTAACTGTTACTATATGATGCGTATGATTAATTTTTTAACAAATATTAAGTATACGCTTTAGAGATCGAATAAACTTTATTTGTCTTGTTTTCAAGCAAAAACAATTTAAATTGTGTAAAGGATATAATCATGTCAAACATTAATTTAACTAAAATTACCGTCCTACTGTTAGTATATGCTGCGTATGATTAATATATTTTTTAAACAAATATTAAGTATACGCTCTACAGATCGTATGAATTTTCTTTATCTCGTTTTCAAACAAAAACAACTTTAAATTGTGTAAAGTATATAATCATGTCAAACATAAATTTCAATAAAATTGTGATGTAACTGTTAGTATATGCGGCGTATGATTAATTTAATTTAAAAAATATATTAAGTATACGCTCTATACATCGTATGTGTTCTATTTATGTTGTTATTTTAATGCCTTTTAGTTCTTAGATGGATTAAATGAACTTTTTTTAAATTTTAAAAGAAATTAAACACCCGAAACGAACAAATTCGAAGAATCATCCTCCACGTCCCTGAGATGGTGTGAATCCGTAACTTGACAACTCAGTTGAAATTACTTATACGACATGGCATATAAAATTACTTAATAACTACTTTCTTGATTTACATTAAATCTTGAGATCACAAATAGCCTTCTCCTCAACGTGTCACAATTTTTATCAAATTTCTCAAATCTGTAATACAATTTTATGAAAATAACTTAAGTTAATTTTAGTTTACCAAAAAATTAGTTAAAGAAGAGTTACAAAACGGGGAAAAAATTCTTATCTTATTACCATTAACCGCATAAAATTTACATAATTCACTGAATCTTTTAAGAAAAAAATTATATATTTAAAAAAAAACACTTTTTTCATTCTTATTACACTGAAAATGACATTATTCATGTCATCAGCTTTGTGTGCTATACTTACACACATACACACACATAAGATGCCACAGAAACTCAAACACTCACTTGTATACTTTAATACTTAACAACACTTTTCTTCTCATTTGCATACACACAAATAAACTCTAATACAAACAGATGGCAATAGCATACGGGTATTTACGTATGCAAACAGAGATATACACACACATATGTGAGTACATGCTGTGAAAGACATTTGTGTGAAACAGCTATTTTTTATAAATCCTGGAATAACTTGAAATTTATGTGCATAAAGGACTATTTTTATTATTTTTTATTTTATTTTTATTTGAATGCAAAATAAAAGAGAAAGTTAAGCAGGAGGAATGTATTGGAAGGTCAAGACGAAATTTCTTTTGCTATATGCCTTTCTTTGGAGCCAATTTATTTATTTCTCTACAATTATTTCCAATGATGTTTATATCTAGAATTGATTTTGCTTACGTGTAGTTTATCCTTGTGTATAACAAAGGAACTGTAGGGTTGTCTGTAGCTACCTCAGCGATAATTGGTACAGATTCCCTCAGGCGAACGAATCAGATACCACGAATCATAATTCCGGAAAAAATCAGGTAAAGAATGTAGGTGTATGTAATATTTTTTGGGACAAAGCATTTTGATATTGGCAATGACCTTCTAATATTACAGGTAGCTCCACTACAAATGTTCGGTATGTTTTAGTTTAGCTCTCTTGGTTAGGAAGATAACTCTATACATTATCAAACAATGTTCATGCAAAGCGACAGAGACCAGTTATCTAATCTTAAGAACAGTTATCTGATCATGATTTAACCCTGCCCTATGTATTAAGTGCGAACAAGCCCTGTTTGTAGAGCAAATAAATGATTCCGTCAGAAGTTTTACCTCTATAAGATATTTCGGGAATATTGAAAAGAGTTTGAGTGACCCACGTAAAGGATACGCCAATATGTTTAACGTCTTTTCTGATTACGTAAATGATAACAGCACATATCACGATGAACATGTTCATGCTTTTTCCTTTAACTGTGACCCTCCTCAGAATTTTATTTGGTAGAGAGTCGCTCATATATCATAAGACCAACCACAAGGTGCCTTTAGTGATCTCTATAACAGTAACTGTTTAGCTGCCTTAAAGTGGAGGTTGATCTACACCACTTATAATTGTCGATAATGATGACGTTGACGTCCTTATGGTTCGATATCAAGAAAGAGTCCTCGTCACTCGTCATTTTTGTCTCTGTTACTAAATTCTGCATTTCTGAACCTTTTCTTATAGTCTTTTGATTGCTTTTTAGATAAAATCGACGATTTAGAGTTGCTTTTGTTGTCTCTTCGGTAGACACCGGGAAGGATAGGACCGAAACCATAGTACATCTCACATTGCTGCTTCATAAGTGTCTTCAAAGTATTCCGATTTAGGATTACAAGCACTTGTCTGTTGGATATTTCAGCAGGTGTGACTTTTCCACCTTCCATTCATTTGTAGGATGATGACGGTTACATTACTGAATGATCGTCAGGATTTCTTTGGGTGTCGAATGATATTGATCTTCGTTGAATCTTGTTAGCAAGAACCGCATGCAGCCTAGCACCTTCACCAAAGAGTTAATCACTACAAATCATAAATTGTGCTTGACATTGATACCAACCAATGTTGTTCCACTGTGGAGGTGTAACTGAGTCCAGTGTTGGGCTTATGGCCCCATTAATAACTTTTCTGTTGATTATAGTTGTTATAACGATTTTTAATTCTTTGAATACTGAGATATAGTAACAGATCTTTACCCTTAAAAACGATATGCAGTTGGGGTGAATCGATTTTTAATAAATCTGTAACTTTTGATCGCCTGGACAAATTTGGATGAAATTTAACTGAATGAAAATAGATGATTTTGATCTTTTTCTCCGGTAAATTGGATTCTTTCGGGGCTACAAGGCGGAATTATAGGGTTATGGGTGCGCCTGTCAGTTTTTTGTTCCCCATTTAATATTAACTGACTCCAGATTTTACAAAATTTTGATATTTGCAATTTCAAATTAAAAGTATTATATGTAAGCAGATTTTTAAAGATCTCATCAAGGCCTTTAAGTAGAACATTTTTAAGATTGAATAAGAAATATAAATTTGGAACATGTTGAAAAATATTGAATGTCTAAGGTATCCAACTTTACGCTCTTATAACTCCGCCCAATGGAGATCAAATGGGCTATAAGCTTCTCAAGCTTTAATAAAACACTTTTCAAGCGTTACAGATCGATTTAGCTCCCCAACGTGTTGTTCAACTATCAACCTTTCCTTAAGTCTTTAATACCTGACCAGTTTCTGGTAGCGCCCTTTTCAACTAAATCTATTTTTTTTTTGTTATTAAATAAATGATTCAACAACCTTAACCAACTTAACTTATTCTGTGGACCAAAAAAAATTTTAAGTATTTTTATACCCTCCACTTACACAGGTGGTAATGAGGGTATATTAACCTTTTCATACCGTGTGTAGCTCCAAGAAGGAATCATCTCAGACCCCATAAAGTATATTTGTTATTGCATCAAATCAAAATCTAAGTCGATTTAGCTATGTCCGTCTGTCTGTTGGAAACATTCTAACATCTAAAATAATTATCCAAAATCAATGAAATTTGGCCATTTAACCGATATCTGAGATAACCTCAAAATTTGGAAAAAGAACTTTTCTTACTTTTTCAACAAAGGAAAAAACAAAAGTTTAATTTTATATATTTTTCATAATCGTTCATCATCAATATTGTATCAATAGAAAACAGTTATAAGCTGAAATATGTCAAGTTTTGATACACCCCAAATACTGTATGGTGTATGGGTGCCCTTGCAATAGCTCTCTTATAATGCCACTTTAGTTGAGCCTATAAAACGCTTAAATAAAAACCAGTTCCTTTGTAATTTGGCACAATGATTTTTTAACTGCCTTTAATATGCTATTAATTTGAACAATTTCAGTCTCTATTTTGCTGTAGCTCCCATATAACGGCCCTTTCCGGAATGGTCTATCTCTGTCCATATCTTCCCGTAAAGCAGTCTTAGGCTTATAAGTGTAGTTAACAATGATCATTTCTATTGAAATTCTACTATCTTCAGTATATGTTATTAATCTGACCAATATCGGCCAAATTATGCTATAGTTCCCACATATGCATCTAAGTCGAAAGCTCCGTATCAATATTTGTAGGTTAATTCAAGAATATGTTGCCATATTTCACTGAAGTTTTTATACAGGCCTTTTTCTAACTTTTGCGTTATATAAGTAGGGGAGGGTATTTAGGATTCAGCACAGCCAAATACAATATTTTTACTTGTTTCCATTCCTTTTTTGGCAAACAGAAATGTTGAAATTAAAATAAATTCAAGTTGCAAAACGACTTAACACTTCTTTTAAAGGTGAATATTTTTATTGCCGGTAATAAATTTTCCAAACAAAAAAAAAAAAAAAAAATCTAAAATTTTTAAAAATTCTCTTAAGAAGTTAAGAAAGAAATTGCATAAATTTATTTAACTCTAAGTGACTGATTTTTCATTTTGAATTATAGAAAAAATAACACTCTCACTTGCTTAAATCAAATCTTTAGAGAAGGAAAATAATATATAAAAATCACCTTTGATTGTTGTTTAAAAAAAATCCGATTTTCCTATATATTTCTATATATATGTGAGTATGGTTGTGTGTCTTTATTAACGAGAAGAACTATTTTTTTATGAATATAAATGTTGTAACTAGAAACGTGTAAGACATGTTAACAAATGTGTTTATATATAAATTTTTTTCTAGATTATATTCTTATAAAAATATATACATATTTTCCTTCTACTACGTTGGCTCATAACAATGGTTGAATTCCGGGAGAGTAGAGAGGGGGAGCTAAAGAAAAGTAAAATTGTTCTTATATACAAAACAACCCTTAATGCATGTGGCACAACATGTCGTTGATATGTCTTGCTGAGTAAAGGATATATTTTCAAGTTAATGGGACCGACTAGAAAGAAGTGAGTTTGGGAAAATGTAAAGAATTCTTCAAAATGCATTCCGTCTGTCGAGACCTTCAAAAATCTTAGCCGACTCTTTTATTAAAAACAGTTTCTTTCTTTGCAGAACTCTCATTGTTATAGTTTTTTACAAATTCAATAATCAATATTTGCTTCACTCTGGTCCTATCCGTCCTACATTTTGTCTATTAAAACAGATTTTGAGAAAGTAGTTGGAATCAAATTTAAGAAATCTCCCCGTTAGAGTTCTATAGATATTTAATAACTATTTTGCTTTGCACCTGGTCCTATCGGAATTTTTAGCCTTATTTACTTTCGGGTACATTGTGATCATTCTGTGATAGTTTCATCAAAATTGGGTCAGTCGTTTTGGAGTCCGCACATTACAGATATATTAAAAAATCTCAAATATTTTCCCCAGAATTTTACGGTTAACTCAGGTATTTCCCTATAGCTTTTTACAAACTAAACCCATTTGAGTTATTTTAAAAGGAAGACTTTTCAGGATAATAATAACCAGGAAAAATTTCATTGAACTTCAACATTTATTTTGGATGTGAGCTTGTTAACCACATATGGACTGACAGGCAGAAAGACTTAGATAGCTAAATCGACTCTGATTTTACTTTGAATATGATAGTTTATGGGCACTTTGATAATATTCTTTTCACACAACACACGCAATGAGCTTGAAAATGTAATGGATCGATCCTCGCAAAATATTGCATATCGGTTTTTTGGTATTTTGTTTTAGAATATCAATAAAACTTACTTTATATAAGTTCTGTTAAGGACTTTTATGACTTAACAAATTCATTCCGGAAAGGAGTCACCTTGGCCCAAAAAAATGGCACTTGTCAAATTGCAACCTGCATTTTGTTCGCAAGGCTTTTGTGGACAGCACCCCAGACGGACGAACAACATTTAAACGAGTCAGAAAGAGATTCTGAGATCTCTTGTTACAAAATTCTGTGCAAACCTAATCAATTATTATAATTAATATCAATCATACGCACACTATAATAACCACAGATTTGTTAAAGAAAAAAATATGGGAAACAAGGAATGTAAGAGGAAAGAGAAGGTTAAAAGAATTTGTAATGTTTTACAATTTCAAAGAGGTAATTTTAAGATTTAAATAAGGATTTTAAGGATTTAAAGATCCTTATTTGTTTGATAAGGTTTAATTACTCAAAAGTAATGTCTAATCGAAAACATGTTGTATCAGGATGGAAAATGCCAATACACTCATAATTTTTATATCCTTCAAACTTCCGAGGGAGCACACATACATATGTCTCACCCTAGGGATTTACGAAAATGAGGTGCCTAATAGAATAGATTTATTCCGTGCAAACCTAATCAATTATTATAATTAATATCAATCATACGCATCCATCTTTCAAAAAGAGTAAGTATTTTTTCGAAAAGTTACTGTAAAAATCCCAAATCCGAGAAGGTTGCTTATATGGAGCTAGAACAAATAATGGTTCCACACTATTTTTTTTTTAATTTTTGAACATAAATTTAGAATAGATTTTGTGTGAATTTCAAGATTTTATCAGTAAGTCGACCTGGTAGTCTGACAACAATTGCTCTTACATAATCAGAGTCTACCTTAGTATAAAAGGTCAATAAATAGAGTTCATAGGCCCTTAATTGAGCCTCTGGGAAGTAAGATATTTATCTAAATGTTTAAAGAAAAGTTATATGCCTTTTGAAAGTAACTAAACTTTTTCGGTTAAATAGTCCTCCAAATTTTTAATTGGTATAGGATTTTAACCGCTTTTGTACAATACAAGCACTTCAAGTATCGCAGGCTTGTATCCGATCGTAAGCAAAAATTGTATTCGTGATTCTCCAAATATTTAAAATTTTGAAGAACGTCAACAAAGAAACATCAAATCAAGGGCAGTTAGGATCACCACACAACATTACACATAGAGGGCGTACTTTTAATATTAGCTATAGTAGAATGAATGGAATTCAAATGCAAACAATAAATGTATGAAAGGAATAATGATCTTTTGTTAGATTCATCACTTTGGGAAATAAATGTAATAAAAAAGGTTCCCCACTAAAATATTACTCAACATAGAGGGCATTTGCTAGGTAAATTCGATGAAGTATTATCCTAGAATGATCTTTTCTAAGTCCTTTTGCTACTTGTAGAAACCACGGGAAATTCTCTAAAATTTTCCTAAACATAGTTGGTCCCCTTTATATACCTCCCTTCAATAATATCACTTCGTTTTCAATTTCATGTAAATTGCCAACAATAAATAGTGTTTTATGCTTCCCGTTTTCTCTAGCTGCTGTTGCGTCTTGCTGTCGTGTACAATATATTTTTTTCCTCTTGTTGCTTTTGAACAATTGCTGATGGTGTTGCAAGATGTAAATTCAATAATTTACCTTATGGGAAATGTTATAGAAAAAAATAGATTGAATACGCAAACAATATGTATGTATGGGCGCTTACGATACCATAAAGGTGATAGAAGTAATATGAAAAATATAACTTAAATTTAAACTAAACAGGGAAAATGTATAATAAATATTAGAAATATTTTTAATAAAATCGAAAATAAAAATAGGAAAACACGTATCGATATTTGAAATTGAATGGAGAAATAATAAATTCAATTTTGAATTATTTTTATATTTTGTGAAAGCTGAGAGCAATTGCAATATGTTGACAATTTAAATTCCTCACTTGAAAACCTTAAAAATATACTCTAGTTTATTTTACCTTAAAAGTATGCTTTACATTTGTGATGCCTTAAAAGTATGCTGTACTTTTTGCTATTAAAAATAACAGCGATTAATTCAATATTTTAATTCGTTTTAACTAAATTTTATTTAATATTTCCTTTAGCTTTTATTATTCTATATTAAATTACATTTTGTGTTATTTTCTCTCTTTTCCTTTTTCTCTCTCTTTTAATTTTTATTTATTTTAGAAAAATATTTCCCCTCCTTTGTATTACATTTTTTAGTCTTTTTTTAGATCCGTTTATAAGCATTTCCTGTTTTTCTTAGTTTAACACAATTTACTTTTTTTCATTTTCTCTATAGTTATTTGTTCGCTTTTTGCTCCTTTTTCTCTTCTCTCTTAACAAGTCCATTGTTTAATTATACAAAGTAACAAAATTAACAAAATAGGAAAAGAAAAAATATAACACAAATAAAAAGGATTTTCAAATAAACCACCTGAATGTATTGTCCTTTTTTGTTGTTGTTTTTGCTGTTTTGTAACAATCTTGTGTTTATTGTTGTGATAGGATGTTATAAAATAAACAACTAACAAAGGAGCAACAACAACAAAAAGAAATTGCCAGGACTTAACAATGAAACACTATAATAACCACAGATTTGTTAAAGGAAAAAATATGGGAAACAAGGAATGTAAGAGGAAAGAGAAGGTTAAAAGAATTTGTAATGTTTTACAATTTCAAAGGGGTAATTTTAAGATTTAAATAAGGATTTTAAGGATTTAAAGATCCTTATTTGTTTGGTAAGGTTTAATTACTCAAAAGTAATGTCTAATCGAAAACATGTTGTATCAGGATGGAAAATGCCAATACACTCATAATTTTTATATCCTTCAAATTTCCGAGGGAGCACACATACATATGCCTCACCCTAGGGATTTACGTAAATGAGGTGCCTAATAATATAGATTTATTTCGTTAACTTAACCGCAGATTTGTTAAAGGAAAAAATATGGGAAACAAGGAATGTAAGAGAAAAGAGAAGGTTAAAAGAATTGTAATGGTTTATAAGTTCAAAGAGGTAATTAAAAGATTTAAATAAGTATTCTAAGATTTAAAGATCCTTATTTTTTGATAAGGTTAAGAAATAGGAAAGTAACTTCTAATCTAAAGCGTGAAGTACTTAGTTGGAAAACGACAGTACACTCATTATTCAACCTCAAATTTTAAAATTTCGAGGGAGCAAACAGATTTGGGTCTTATCCTAAATATTTACGTAAATGTAGTGCCTAATATTATAGGTTTATTTCGCTAATTCTGTGTTCCCTGAATTATCTGAACTTGGATCGAAATATGTGCTCAAATATCTATTCATGAGGACCAATATAGAAATGTTTGGAAAATTGCTTTTCAATAGAAATATCGAGAAACCAGCACTGGCATAAAGAAGCTGGCATTTGGATCATTATAATATATTGACTTTCATTGTTTTACTCAATACAATCTCTTACTTGACCGAGCAATTAGGCTAACATCGATCTTAGTTAAATTATGCGATATTAAGTGGTGTCGCTGTTAAAGGGAATTTAATACGTCCTTTATACGAGCCTGCCAAATTTTGTAGCCACTAAATCATAATTAATGTCCAAATTTGTTAGTTTAAAGATTTTGTCTCAGATATCGGCCTATGCCTTTTTTTCCAAGGTACCGCTTTTACTAATTTTAAATATGAGACTTTGACTTGATATAAGAATATAACAAACGGAGTGTAAAAATTAATATATCCCAGCAGCATTTTGTATGATGGGGGTAAATAATATCATAATCTTAAAAGCCTCATTATCAAACAGCGTCTCTTTATTAAGGAAAATCAGTGAAAAAAGTTCTACATGAAGTCCTTCAATGACAACAGCTTTTAAAACTGTTATAACCAATACAACATTTCCACTCCTTCGATTTATTTTGGACAAACTATGCCGAAAAGACTACATTAATTGGAGAAGTAAACATTCCACAGAGTCTTCTGTATTACTGACCAAAGAAGGATTTAAGCTAATCTGCTACGTGGATGTCGTATTCAACAGTATAAGTGTGGCTCGGCCATTAAGCGTTTTATCAACTCTTATAAAACGGAAGTAATCTTATGAAGAAATCGAAGTTTGGCCATTACAAATATCAAATCATTACAAATAATCAAGTTCAAGTGGGGATAGACAAAGACTGGATCTCTACTTTTTATTATTTTCCAAGCAGAATTTCGCACGATTAGAGAATGCAAGGAGATAAATATATTTACCGACAGCAAAGAAGCGCTCCTCTTTGTATTGTATTTCAAATCTTGAACGAAATTCGAGAAGTGATGTACCTGCTTCAGGAAAATAAATAAAGAGTGAATAATGCAAACGGTCAAAACATACAAGAGTCCACAAAGACTTGCTCCAAACATGGGGTAAGAACATGACGATGTATCTTGGACCAGACCAACTTTTGACTAATGAATCATAAAAAGTTTTCGAAGCAAAATCATGTGTAATTAGAGAATGCAAGGATACAAATATCATTACCGACAGTAAAGTGGACCTCACTCTTTGTTGAATCTATTGAAATCCAAGTGTGATATAAAGCTCGAAAGGTGGCCCAGAAAAGGAGTGATGAATATTTAAATAGTTAAAGCAAAGAGTCTGTGAGGAGTTACTTCTATGCCGATAGCTCTAAACATGGGGTCTGAAGAATCTGACCAGTTTTTTACTAACGAATCAAGGTTTCCGCAGAAGAAGAACGAACGAGTAGAGAACATAAGGATATAAGTATCTTTACCGACAGAAAAGTGGAGCTCTCTCTTCTTGTAGAACCTTTAGAAATTCATGTGGGATACAAAACTCGAGAGGTAACGTACGGTCTTCAAAAAATGAATAAAGAATAAATATTTGAAATGGTCAAGGCATACAAGATGCTAAAGTCTGAGAATATTTACGTTCAGTGCATTTTTTAATGAGGGAAAGTTACGCATCAATTTGGTTTTTGAACTTCAAGATGTAATTGGAAAAGGGGGAACCAAGTCATTTGGTAAGTGAAGCGAGAGAATCCTTAGATATAAACTTTTAGAAGGAACGGAATACCAAGGTATAATTGGAAATGAGGAACCAAATCATCTAGTAGAAAAAGAGAGGGCTCAAAGGTAAAAGCCTCTCGAAGTATAAGAAGACCAATAGTATTTAAAAGTAAGGAGCCATATAAAGGAGCAAAATAATTTTATGATATAAACTTGTATAAATGAGTGTGCTTTAGTATATTGATGGTCCAGATTCTAGAGATGAACGAAAATGTAGTTAAATATTATAAAAGATCCAGATGAAAGTAAAACTTTGAGGGCAATACTTTTGAAGAGATAGAACTGAGTAACTGGGACATTTTAATCTTAAGATACTGAACTATGAAATACTTTCTTTTCTTTTTGGCCAACTTTCACAGATTCGATATGTCACTATATTGGTAGGAGTGTTCAAGCAGTCAGCTTAGAGTAATGAAAGTCTTTGAGGAAGTTAGTACGTTTTATAAGTTTCTATATCATGGTTTTCGGTATTTCCAAATCTAATAATAAACAACATGTCGATAAAGAAGTAATCAGCAGCTCCCCCATTTTCATTTTTCCTTCCTAGATTCAATGATAAAAAAGGCATTTATATCTGACGGAAGTTGGTATGGATGGTAGAGAGAACATATCAGCCATCTGCCATCTTATCCTTTTATCGTTTTCACACACTTGTCTTGTTTACTTTCGGATGGGGCCTGATGGAAGGGTTCATCCCATACAAGGGAAATTTCTAATTTCACATTTCTTTAAGACTTTTATGACAAATTTCCCAAAATAACATTATGGATTACATGATTATTTTCTAAAAAATGGTTGGACATGAGAGAATGTTATACCCCAAATAAATTAAATTAAACCCAATAATTTTTCTTTAATACCTCCCATTTAGATATTTCCCTTACAAATTCAAAAAAAACTTTCAATCCTACTCAAAATAAAATTCCAATCAGGTCATACGTTACTTAAACCTCATTTATATTCAAATCCAAATACCATATAAATTTTCATCTAAACCACTTTCGAACATTAAACAAAAGAACCCTTTCAACAATGGTCACTTAATCCCATCAAAGCTTTTTTTCCCAAAATAATTTATAGCCATCATTTTTTAACAATCAATTTATACGGTCAATAAATATTCGACTTAAGATCTTGTAATTTGCATATTTTTTCATTTCACTTAAATTACAAAACGTAAAAATTCCTATAACTCCAAAAAAAAAGAGAAATCCTTTTTATCGTGATTTTCATATCAAATACAAATAAATATGGATAAATATGGATAAATAAATATTTATTTCCTTTAGTCAAATAGATCTATTACAATTTACATAAAATGTAATAAATGTTACTGATGAAGAAAAGAGGGGAAAAAAACGAAAAAAAGTGAAAAAGAATGCAAAGAAAACCGTCATAACTTTGCTACTAATGTTTATTTACATTAAAGTTACGAATGAGTATGAGTGAATTTCTTGGTTGATATCGTAAACGAATAAATCTTTTCACAGGATTCCTCCTTGTTTTCCTTCTACACATACAAGTATGTATAAGATATTGATACTTATTCAGACATACAACAACACAAATATAAATATTATATTTTACGTTTGTATATGTTTGGTCGGCTTGTAGCCGGGGGAGGGGGTGGTAGTGGTTTAAAGAGTTCGAGTATTTTATTCTTTAAACTTATAGTCTTGATGCGTGCTACATGTGCACACGCTTTAACAGTTTTTTCTTTTTCTTCATTTATCTCAATGTGTTTTCTTCTATTTTATGTGAAATATAATGTGAAATGCGACTTTGGAAGTACCCTACTAGAAACTTTGGGAAATATTCCAAAGTAAGGGAACTAAGTTCAATGTGAATTGAAAACCTCTGAAATTACAGCTGATTTTGCATGTCATGACGATTAACTCAAGCGAAAAAAACTCCGAAAACCAATGCTAACAGCGACAAGGAATTTAGTGAACTGGGTTCACACGGATTTAGTGAACTGGATTCACCAAATTATTTCATTTTTTTTTCATATGAGTTAATGGAGCACTCGGAATAGTGAGACATTTTTTCAAATTTCAGTAACTTTGAAGCAATTTTGTGGAATTTAAACAACAATTTTTCCATAACAATTTTCGGAATAATTAAAGGTCTCAGGGTGCCGACGAGGAATAGTGATTAAAGTGTTTTCCACAAAACACGTATTTCAAGCAGGCAACATTTGTCGACATGTGAATGTGAACAACGTTAATGAATAAACACTAGAACATTGTTAAACCAGAGTCACCACCCGAACCAAGCAACGATAGATACGAATTTGCATTATCCTACAAGATAATGGAAAGAAACTAAAAGACTCCTTGTAGAAGTGATAGGAATACAAAAACTAAAGGTGAACTAATCTTTATCTAAAATATTAATTGTGAGCCGTAAGACATCTCTTGTCCAAAATAAACTTTAAATTGATTTAATGTTTAACAGACTTCACAAAGCATGAAGATATGTATACACTTCAAGAGCGGTTTCAAGTTGTTGAACATTTATTGAAAGGAGAGTTCATATCAGTATAACATACAAAGTATTGTAACGTTACTGGAACTGATCGAAAGAGTAAACACCCATCTATGCTTTCTGGGTTCGTTTCGTGCTAAAAATTTATATTCTTGGCGATAGTTTGCCTTTTCAAATCTTGAAGAGCAAAAACATTGAATTTGTGGTACTGAAAATCCACGATCCCACATCCCTTAAATGAGTGATCATTTAAGGGGTTAAAATAAATCCAAGAAGAGTGATAATTTAGTGCGTAATCAGGGCAAACACACTTCCAGTTGATAGATTTTTAAAATATGTTCGTTTTAACACAAAACATGGTGGTCTAGATTGAAAAGGTGTTGAATGCACTTATCCAAATAGTAGCTGAAGTGTAGGCATACTCAAGGAATATTCTCTATACTCATGAATGTTCAGGTCGTTAATATCAACAATGAAGCTGAATATCCTTGATGTGAAAGTAATACTCCATATTTGATGAGATAAGATGAGTGTTACATGTAATAAGTCAACATAATTGTTGACTCGTTTCAATAGAGCAGTTTAAGAAAACGAAAACGAAAATAACGGGCCAATTCGGTATTATATTATGGAATGGGAAGATCTTTCAGTACAGAACTTCCTCACTCTGGCTACTATTTATTTCGATCTAATTGGAATATTTTTAAAGAAATATACTTTACTTCAGAACGGAATATCTAGCATAGTTAATATTTTGCTTCAAAAGCCAAGTTTCAAGTTCCTTGGGCGGGGTATCTATATATTATCTTCAGAAAAATTGAGTGATACAATGTACAAAGTACGTTAAAATGGCTTCTGGTTGTTTAGGCCATACACCAATTGAAAAATGGTTAATGCTGAGCATTTTTTCGGAACTTTAAGTAGATATGCTGGAATTTTGAGAAGTTAAACAGGAATAACGTATTAAAACGTCAATAAATCACCGCAGGATTTATTGTTTAACTCCACCGGTTTTTAAGAGATGATCATGAAACTCTATAAATGACTGAAGAGTACTCCATAATGCACAATACTTTTTCTTTTGTTTGACAATAAGGATTGCAAAATGTCCTGAAAGAAAACCCGTGGCTGAAGGTTTAAAGGGTTTTTGAGAAGTCAAGTGATACGAAGTTAGTACGTTCAAATGGCATAAGGCGGTTCAAGTCACATTTGATATGAGTAGCTATTAATACTGTACGTTATACAGATACCTTCGAGAATCTTCTTGTTTAACTTTACGGATCTCAAAACTCTATAGATAACTGAAGGCTACTCAATTTATAAACAATCCTGTAGTTTGGAAATGGGACATAAAGGCTGTATTGAAAGAGAATAGTCACACCGTTCTCTCGGTGCAAAAACCGTTTGACGTCTCAAATATTTTGAGTATAATATGTACACATGACATCAGATAGATCAAGTCTCAGATGAGTTGTTTTTGAGTCGCTAATTTAATTGTTGATGAAATTTCGAACGGGAATGTTATCAGTACACCGTCTTTGGAAACTTCTTGTTTAAAACGATTTAAAAAATCTACGAATTAATAACTGAAGTCTACTTAAATAATACAAAATTCATTTTTCCTGTTGTCCGGTAAAAATGATTACAGAATGTCCAAGTAGAGAACTGTCGATCGGATTCATTAGGATGTGCACGTCTTATGTGGACACCCAAACCCGATTTAATCGAGAAAGAGCGTCCACGCACCACACAGGTGTGTGAAGTAGTGGCAGAATCTCCCTACATCCAATCCCAAGCCGGATCCATTACTGACAATGTTCTTCGCACCTGTGACGACAGGTGGCAGTTGGTTAGAATCTACTAAGCTATCTACGCCTATTCCATCTACTATACTTGATCCTGACATACTAGATGTGTTGAAGCCATTTGTACTCAAAAGTGACGTTACAGTCTCCTATGTCCCCGCACTACTTAGGCGGTAAGCGGAGTTATTTTCTACGCCAAGACCCAATTCACTCGTCCTTAGGATACCGGGATTTGCAGCCAAATTTTCTTCTTCATTGTTAGTGCCACTTATTCTAGTTCAAGGGGTCCAGCAACCTCAGTGACCACATGAGCCCGTTATATTAGCCACTCAATATTCACTAAATAGGGTATACTAAATGTTACCAGGGGATAATTAGGATGGGGGAGGACAAGGGCCCGAAAAGCTTTCGCGAGAAGTTGGATACTCTGGTGTTTCGAAAAGTGATCTTAACTTGAAAGCTTAGTGTTCATAATAGATAACTTTGAAATTTTATTGAAACACATCCTGTCAAAACATTTAAAACTTCCTCTAGAAATTATTCTCAAGTGTAGGGTATATAAAATAAGTAAAAGTTACAGTCGGTCTAACACGATTATTTAATACCCTGCACCACATTGATCGACCCTCGTATAACAATATTTTCTAATTGATGCTTAAGAGTGAAATATATTACGGTTCTAATTTATACGTCTGATTTATATTTTTGAAAAAGGACTTCTTCTAGGGGTATAATACGAAAGCTAGATGAAATTATGTGCCGATCTTCGTAAAATTTTGTACATGGATTTTTGTTTATATTTATATCTTATCACAATTGCCCTTCGAAGTATTATTTTAAAGGGAGAAATCATGTATCGATACTCGTATATTTTGACACATCATTTTAGAATATTATTAGATTTGTCTGGGCCATATTTCGTTAAAATCGCTTTATATTCAGGAATTTCATGTCCTTAATACACAATTTCGTGAGGAACATTTGTATGGGGGCTAAGTGAAATAATAATTCCATCATCACCAATCTTTGGGTCAAAAAAAATGCCAAAATTGCGAACTTCATTTTGTTCACAAGGTTTACATGGACAACCAGCCAGCTAGGCGGACGAACGTCATCGTTGAATCTACTCAGTAAGTGATTGGTAATAAAGTGTTGTGCTTGCTGTGTGTTACAAACTTAAGCACCTTTGGTGGTGTAGGGTATAAATATTTAAAGAAAATAAAATAACATTTTAACCATCACATACCGATATCAATTTAGTTTAGATAAAACGTATCCATCTTTATTTGTGTGTGTGTATTTTTTTAATATTTTTTATTTATATCTTTTTCCCAATTTTAGTTCAGCTGCAAAGTTATTCCTTTAACTTTTTTTTACTCTGATTTTATTTCTATTTTTCCTCTCCACTGTTTTTTTTTAATATAGAAACAAATTTTTTTCAATTCGTTACATTCATTCGTTCGTTTGCTTTTCATGCGTGTAAACAGCACATAGTTCAAATATTTTTTTAACCCGGTTTATTTTCTGAAATTCTTTTTCCAATATTTGTTTGTAGCAACTAGATAAATTTGATAGAAAAAAATAATAAAAATAAAACAAAAACATGCCAAGTGTATAAATAAAATACTTTAGTAGAAATAAAACAAAAAATTGTAGAAAAAATATTTTTTTAAAGAAACGTTCTTAAAGATAAAGACAAGATTCAATATTCATTCGACCTTTTGTTTATTATTTGAAAATCATGCCAACCATTTTAATGGATTCCAAACAACAAAAAGAATTCTAAAAAGATTTCAAATGAAACAAATTTTAAATTTTCTTTTTTCTTTTTCGTTAATTGTTGAAAAAAAAATCCAAAAAGGGGATTTATTTAAAATGATTTTCAGAAGAGAGAAACAAATCAAGTGTTTGTTCTAAGAAAAATAAAAAGTATTTTTTCTAATGTAAATCAAATTTTAAAAGGGACACAGTTTTCTAAATAAAATCTCCTTAAGAGTTTTTACTAAAAAATACTACATATTTGGTTCTTGGTGTTTATTGGGACAGAGTCAAAAATTTTTGGAAATTAATCTCCATTTTCAACAAATCTCACTTATATGCCAATGCATATTGGGTCAGAATCGATTTTTTGAGAAATAAATTCTTCTTTAACGTTTGATCGGTGAAGGAGTGTAACATTATAATTTTGGATGTCTTAACTCCATAAAGACTTCCTAATAAGACTGCAAATAGGGGTAACTTGGAGATTTTATGCAAATTCATTTAGCCGAGCAAAAGTTGAGATCCTACCCCACAGTGAAATGTTTTCAATTCATCAAAATTCTTTCCGATGCTACTTATTTCAGTTTCAACTGACTGCATTGCGTCTAGATTCCATAGCAACTCTGGTCCTTTTAAAGATGTTGACGATCCATCGCATTGTAAGGATAAATCACAGCTTATCTTTTCTTTCAAAACTGAAGTCAAAGTTTTAGAGCCACAGGAGGCTTAAAACTATTAAACAAATTCTCAATTACTTCAGCGCTCCAATTTGCTTTTTTAGGTCCCTAACAGGTGCCATCGAATTTTGTCTGGGAATGCCGTACATCATTTAAAATGATGGCAAAGCATTAAACTGGTTTGGATGCATAGACATGGGACAAATCAGAACAAATAAGAGACCAAAGCCCTGAAGGGAAAATACGTGAAACTTGCGGATGAACACAATGATCGTTTGTGTGATTTAACACAAACCGCCCATAAAAACGTATAGAGGATGAACTCTATGCTATAGAGCAGGAGTGATGGAATAATGAACCAAAGTATCTGCTTACAAGGCTGATTTGGCCAAGACTTGATAGGGCTACGCAACGAGAAGTTTTCGAACTATTTTTAAAGGAATTGTCGAATTGATGAAAAGGATAAAAATATTCCACATTATTTCTGCCACACTGCTGCGATCGCAGCCACCAAAGGCAGCGACTTCTGCTTTGAAGAATATCTGTGGTTTTATTCTCAGTTTTGGATGGCTCTATAGTTTCTTCACTAGTTTCTGTCTTCTTCTTACATCTTCTCATCATCTACACTTTCTGCCTTTCTTTCTTTTAACTTCCTTTCCAATTTTACCCCAATTAACACAAAGGAACCTTTCAGGAACCAAGGGAGCTGCTTCGTTTACGTTTAGGTTCGTGGCAGCCACTTTAAAAAAAAGTAGTCACTATGGTAAAAAATACGAGCTTTAGGATCCTAAAATATTGACCTCTATATATGAAAAACTTTTCCCTTTTCAATCGGTTTCAAATTATCTTCTATGACGTGTTTTTGGATAGCATGAAAAATAGTTATGGACTTCTGGGTGATCACTTGCCATAGCTGGTCACCTACTACTAAGAAAGTTTTCTCGTTATTTATTTATTCTGTAGAAAATTTCGTTGATGCCAAGAAATGCAGAAAGCAACATAAAAGTAACAGTTATCACTAAAATTCTAATTTGAGTTTTAATTCAATGGTAACAGTACGTGAAACAGACAAATATAGATGGCGCAGTTCAGTATAAATAATCTGTGAGATAGCGTTGCTAAATTAAAAATATATATAGATTTATAGATTTACCATAATAAAAGGCTGATTGGAAACAGTGTCTTTGAAAGTAAAAAGGAAATAATTTAATTCTGCCCCATTATGTTTGCGCTTTATATTATTATTATATTTTTTTCATTTATTCCACCACCAGAAGTTGTGATAATGATATATTAATTTCATCATTCTGTGTGTAACGCCAAGAAGGAATCAGGCATAAGTCGTTTCTTATTTCAAACAGGCAAAATGGGTTTAGTAGAAAAAAAGTTATGAAAAGATATCCGATAAAACTAAACGGTTTAATCAATTTTATTGGAATTTTGAAAGGTCATATTGCCTTTAGCGGAAGATGTTATGCATTAAAAATTGGATAGGCCGCCTAAGAGTTCTATTCCCCCCTAACAACGAAAATAAACGCATAATATATTAAAGTCTAACATTATGTTGGATAGGGCAGGGGACGAAGTATCTCCCTTAAAAATAAATTTTGTATAAAATTGCTTTATGGATGAATCGATAATGGCAAAATATTATAGACTACGAATTTTTTTGTATAGAGCACGAGGAGTGATATCCCACTTGCAAGCGAAATTTTCAATTATTTCTTAATGCCTCGTGGTGGAGGGTATTAAAGATTCGACTTTGCTCTCCTTCAAACCTTGAATTCATTTTTCAAATTTTACAAATCTCCTATTAAATATTCACTTTAAATTTATTTCATTTGTTTTTTTTTTTTTTGCCACAAAATTGTCTTCATAAATATTTTATTGATTTATTGCTCATCTTTGAACTTCCAATTATTGCTTAATGAAAAAATTGTAAAAATATAATATTTTTTCCGTTTTTTTCTCAAAATCCCCAAAATTCCCCTTGGTATAATATATTTGCATTTTATAGTTTTTCAATTTGTTCATTTTTTATTCTTGTAGTTTTTTTCTATCAACAATCAATTGATGCATAAATATTTGTTGCAAAAAGTTTAAAATAGTCTTAGGAGACATTTAGCAACATTTATTGAAAAAATAAAATATTAAAAGAAAAAATTACCATTTTTTCTACACATTCTTATTTACATGTGTATGTGTGTGTGTAAATGTTTACAATGACAATAATCACAGGAAAAAAGAGATATTCATACTGATGATTGTTGAATAAGAAGAGCTGAAAGGAATATATGAAAACCAAGAAGAATCAAAACAATTTTTTTTGTATTGGTCATATGTTTAAATACTCGGAATATACAGTGGAGATCAAAATAGTAGGGAACTGATGAAAAAGTTTCTAATAGCGCAAGAACTTTACTTAAAAAGTGAAAATTAAAAATCCATTAAATCAATCAAAACTTACGATCATGAAAACGGGACATCTAAATCAATTATTCCTTCCTTCTCTTAATTTTTTGAAGTCAATAGCTGATTGGTTCATACCTGTGGTACCTAGCAAATGACATATGAAGTATTAAAAAATCTTCTCTGCACAGTTTCATACAACTTATTCTCAAAGCTTTTTCTAAAACATGTGAGTCCAACTAGATAGGCGAAACATTAACCTCTTTGTGTTATATAGGTCAAAGACAGCTATACTAAAATCATCAACGACAGTTCAGCTCACTGTTCTGCTAAAGATAATCCCGCTTTGATACCTATGTGCGGGTTCAAAACGAATCTTCAATGACATAGTGGAAAATCCCAACAATAATCTGCTTGTATGATATGGTTCAAAGGCAGCTGTACTTTAATTGTTAGTTTGCTTTACTTGATTTAAAAAGTATGATCTCGTTTTGTTACATAAGTGCGGTTTCGAAATTTATTTAAAGATCTTAGTTCAGGTAAAAATAAACCAACGAGATTCAGTGATATAATGAATCATCCTACTAAAAATCTGCCATGTATGGTATGGTTTAAAGTTAGCTAAAATTGCCAGCGATAGCTGTACTTTACTAAGTTTGATTTGCTTGAGTCAAAAAGGGTTGTTACGTATGTGCGGCTTCATAACTTATTTAAAGATCCTTATTAAGGTTCAAGTTAAACCAACTAGATTCAGCGGCATAATTAACAATCCTGCTAACAATCTGCCAAGTATGGTATGGTTTAAAGGTAGCTTCAATTGCCAACGATAGTTCTCCTCAGTTGGGTCAAAACAGATAACCCCGTTGTTTTACCAAAGTGAGACTTCAAAACTCAGTTTTAGTGACATAGTGGAAGATCCCTCCAATAATCTATTAATATGAAATGGTTCAAAGGCAGCTGTACTTTGGTTTGGTTTACTTGAGTCAAAAGGAATGATATCGTTTTATTATCTACATGTGGTTTCAAACATATTTAAGGATTCGAGTTAAGGTTACAGTTAAATCAACCAGATTCAGTGATATAATGGACGATCTGCACAACAATCAGTTCAACTCACTTGAGTCAAAAATGACGATCCTGTTATGTTACTTAAGCGTAGCTCTAGCTTCTCTCTTCTAGCTAGTTTATTTGCAACTGTGTTGATGTGATTGCCAGAGCTCCGGGTTAGAATTTTCTTTAAATGAAGGACACTTCTTAAGAGCAGCAATATAGAAGCCTAAACCATAGTCTCTTTGCATGGTTCCGTTTCAACTATTTCCAGCAAATGGTCTTAAATCAGTGTTGAAGGCTGCCATTTTATAGGCAACCAACGCTGAAATCAATATGGCTATCGAAATTATAAACCTTGTGAAGATTATACGATGAATGACTGCTCCCATTCATTACAATCCACTATAACAAGTCTTCATAAAGTGGTGTGCATTAATGTGCTATAATATATAATTATCAGGAGGTTCTTAAATTTACCAACATTTAATTTGATAGTACCCGATCTCCAAACGAATTCACATTATAATAATGATACCTCATAAGACGATCAAAGTACCTTCGGAAGTCCTCTCCCTCATTGATTTCGCCCTATTCCCTCATATTCCTGCCTTTCTATTGATCCTTCTAATTTCTAAATTGTGTGTTACTGATGTACATTTACGTATATGTATATGTTTGTGTATTTGTATCTGAACAATATTACTTATGTAAATGTCGTATTTTCACTTTGTATATTTTGACCCTCATTTTGCATAATAAATTTATACAAATACTCATTTTTCCTTTCAGTCTCCTACAAGTTGCTTAAGGAGTTATTTTACTTTATGAGAATGAATATAAGAGAATAAAGAATACTTGTGTGAATACTTGTGATGAATAATAAAGAAAATCGTAAACAATTTGTACAAAAATCCCTTTGTGTATTTTATTAAAAAATTATAGGAAATATAAAAAATATTTAAACGAATAAAAAATAAAAATTAAAGAAAATATAAAAACAAAAAAGGCTTAAAAATTAAATTTGTAAGAACTTAGAAAACTATTAAGCCCGAAGGAATACACACACCCCAAACATGCATTAGTAGAGAGGAAACTTGAAAATGTCTAAATTTTTCTCCTGTAGAGAAAAGTGGCTAAATTTTTTCTTCTGGAGAAAAATGTGTCACTATAGAAAAATGCCTAAAATTTTTATGTATCTGTATCTTTTTTAGAGAAAACTTTGGAAATTTGTCTCTTCTAGAAATAAATCTAAAATTTTTTTCTTCTAGACAAAAATCAAGAAATTTTCTAAAAAATCTAGAAAAATTTTTTTTTTAAGTGAAATCTAGAAATTTTTCTCTTCTAAATAAAATCCAGAAATTTTTCTTTTTTAAAGCAAAATGTAGAAAATTTTCTCTGCTAAATAAAATCTAAAAATTTTTCCCTTCTGGAGAATAATGTAGAAAATTTTTCTTTTATAGAGAAAAATCTGTAAATTTTTTTCTCTAGAGAAAATCTAGAAATATTTCTTTACTAGAGAAAAATGTATGCATTTTCCTTTTCTTCAGAAATATCTCAGAATTTTCTCTTCTAGAGAAAAATCTATAATAAATTTCTCTATTTTCGAGAAAAATCTCTAAATTTTTCTCTTTTCAAGAAAAATCAGTAAATTTTCTCTTCTTCTAGAGGAAAAAATTATAAATTTTTTTCTAAATTAATTTCTATAAGAAAAATTTATATTTTTTTCTTTAAAGAAAAAATTATAAATTTTTCTCTTCTAGTGAAAAAAATTCTTTTCTTCCAGAGAAAAATCTCTGAATTTTTCTTTTTATACAAAAACCTCAAGATTTTTTCTCTCTTCTCGAGAAAAACACAAACATTTTTCTATTTTAAAGAAAACTGTATCTTTTCTCTTCTAGAAAAAAAATTATATTTCTCCTCTAGAGAAAGTTCTTGGTCTTTTTCTCCTCTAGAAAAAGTTCAAGGAATTTTCCTCAGCTAGCGAGAAATCTGGAAAAATTTATATTCTAGCGAAAATTTTAGGAATTATTCTTTTCTTAGGATTTTTCTCTTTTCGAGAAAAATCTTAAAATTTTTCTCTTCTATAGAAAAATCTATAAATTTCTCTCTTCTGGAGAAAAATCTAAAAATTTTCACTTCTAGAGAAAATTTAAGCAATTTTTCTCTTCTAGAGAAATATCTAAGATTTTTTTCTCTTCTAGAGAAAAATCTAGGATTTTCTCTTCTAGAGAAAAATCTAGGATTTTCTCTTCTGGAGAAAAATCTAGAATTTTCTCTTCTGGATAAAAATCTAGGATTTTCTCTTCTGGAGAAAAATCTAGTATTTGCTTTCTTCTAGAGAAAAATCGATGAATTTTTCTCTTCGAGAAGAAAATCTTTGAATTTTTTCTTCTAGAGTAAAATTTCCGAATTCTTGTCTTCGTCTTCTCTTCTATCTTTAATTCGTTATTAATCTTTTAAAACCAATTACATTCTTTTTCGTTTTTTTTTTCTTTGTATAAAATTTTAATTATCACTAAAATAGGAATGAAGTTTATGCTGCATAATAATAATTTATGACTTTTTTTTAGAATTTCACCTTAAAAATTTGCACATAAATTGAAAAATGTTTTATTGTTTTTCTCTCTCTCTCTCAACATTCTTCGAATCATACTCTTGCTTTCGACTTCATTGCAGCAATATCAACAATTAAAAAAAGTTAAAAAAAGAAAATAATAATAATTCAAGTAGCCTCGACCTCTTTTTCACGATATTTCATTGCTAATGAGTGCATAATGAAATGAATGGAAACGGCAAAGCGGCCAAAGAAAATATTTTCATTTAAATTCCCGATTAAAAAAATGTGCAAAGGAAAAGAGAAGCTGTACAAAAAAACTGAGCGCATCAATTAAAATTCAATTGAATTTCATTGCTGTGAATAAAATTTATAAAAAGATCTAAAAAAGCAATTTACTGGTTGTAAAGGGGAGATTCCGTATTGGGAAAAGTTAATTGGAAGTGAATCGTTTTCATAGTGAACTCAAAAGAGGTGTAGAGCTTGTTAGGATGAAGTGAAGTATGGATTTAGCCACTAAGTGCACTAAATTCTAATGCCGAAGTCGGCAGATAGTATTGTGTATGTGAGAACTGTTCATATTTTTCTCTTAAAGTACACAGAAAAAATGTTACTAATTCAATTACAAAAATGTCTCTTACTAAAGGTGAAAACAAAAACCAGAAAATACAATTTTCTTAAAAAACATTAATTCCTGCTTGAAATGTAATTAATATTCAGAAAATCATACATTTCGTTGAACTTTTCTTTAAGTGCATTTTTAACCGAAAAAATGTATGAGCATGTACGTGTGATAAAGCAAACAGTAAGGCAACAGTGCATCTCTTTGCCGACTTTTGATTTACTGCTCTTAAGTTTTAGAGAAAACTTAAACTTATATAATATGAAATATCCCACATCCTGTAAAAGTGAGAAAAAATCACTTTAAACATGTAAAAAAGGGTTCAATTTAAGGACGATAATAAAATGAACAATGTAAAAGTGTTTTTTTCTCTTTTTTTAACTGAATAAATAAAAAACGAGAAGGTAAAATAATTTGCACTTAAGGATAATTGGAAATTTTTATGGATTATGCCAAGTGCGATTGAAGACGTTTTTAGATGAACAAGTTAGACTGGTATAAATTATATTAAAGGTGGCTATAATTAAATTGAATGGCCCTTTTTTAAATGAAATTAAAAGCTAAGGAAATTATTCAAAAAGTTCTGTTAAGGATAAAATGAATCTAAGGACGCTTTCTTACATCGCCTTGTAGTTTTTATTTATATTATTTGCAAAGTATCAGCCATTGTAGTTCCGCTCGGCTTCCACATATTCGCCTTAGCTTATAAAATTCTTAAAACTAATGTAAAATTTCATCAAAAACGGTTCACCATGTTATGGGACTTAAACATATTGCTAATGTATTTTGTGTAATCATGCGTATGAGTAATGTTGACTATATTATCGATTATACTTCTAAGTATATTTAGGATTCGGTCAATATTTATTTAAGGAGTGAGATCGAAAATATATGTTAATAAAAACAGAACCGCTAAACTTAACAGTATCGGAAACATTAAACCAACGTGTTTTAGAGACCATTTCCGTTTAAAATCAACCACAATTTGTATCACGTTTTTAGTGCTCTCCAATTCTCTTCTAACAAGAGCCCAGTATGTCTCCACTTGTCTTAGCTCCAGGCAGGTTGAAGGATTTCCTTCTCTTGCAACAAATTATTAGATATTATTGTTTTTGTACCTCTCAAAGGGCTTGTTTACCATAGTCACTGCATGCTAAGTTAGGCCAAAAATATGTGGACACATTACGAAGTCTTATGAATGGAAGCTGTCTTTTTTTGTAATCATGCCTTGATGTAAATTACAGTATCAAATGATCGAGTTTTGCCGCAATTGCATATTGATTGCCATACAAAGAACTTTTTGAGATATTTTGATTGTCTTGCGGTTCTAAACTTTTCTTCAGCATTCCCTCGAGCATCAGTAACATAAAATTATTATCCAGGAAATTAAAAAAAATCTGCCAAATCCTGATTTTTTCTTTGTATGATAAAATTTACTAGAAAAACTTTATTATCAGTACCATGGTCCTAACTGTCCTATATTTTTTCACCACAATTATTCATTAAAAAACTGATTGGAACTAAATAATTTGTTCCTAAATGTCCTACATTTTGTCTAGCAAAATTGTTTCCTTCAAAAAAATGCTATGAACTCTCACTTCTATAGTACTTCAATTGTTATCAATTGTTCTTAAGAATGTCAATAATTAAAATTTGTTTTTTATTGTGGCTGCCTCTTCCCTTGATCTTATCTGTCCCATAATTTGTCCAGTAAAACAATTCTAAGTGAAAGTAATTAAGATAAAATTCTAATACTTTCACTTCAATAGTTAAATATCCAGTAATTAACAATTGATCTGCATTGGGGCTACCTCTCCCTTAATTTCATCCATCCTATATTCCACACAGTAAAACAGTTCTTTGGGAAGTGATTGGGACAAAATTTGGAAATTCTCACTATAATAGTTCTGCAGATATTCGTTAATCAATACTTGTTTTGTGTAAAGGGTTCCCTTCCCTCTGATCCTAACCGTTTTAAATTTTCTTCTGTTAAACAGATCTTTGAGAGAGTGATTGGAATAAAATCTGAGAACTCTTTCTGTTAAAGTTCTAAAGGTATTCGATAATCAATATTTGTTATCCGTCTTTTCCATAATCAATATTTGCTTTGTATGGGGAGTACTCCTCCCCCTGCTCCTAACGGAATTTTTTATAGTCTATGTTACATTTGGATATATTGGAATCATTCCGAGATTTCAGCAAAATCACTTTCAATAGTTTAGCTGTCTATAAGTTGCCAACAAACACAGCTACATTTTTATATAAATAGATGTTTTCAGATATGTACATATATGTATGGACATATATATAAACAAAACATATTTTTAGTGTATGCAAAACTTAATCACGAAACATTAACTTTCTAATAATTAACTCTTATGCATAAAGGAATTTCCCTTAAGATATTTCAATATTCCATCAATAACAAAGGACGACATTCACACACACATTTGTCAACCCACCTTTCAATGTTGTACTACAAAACCGTCTTTTGCTGCTGACATAAAATCTAATTAATAATTTATGAAAATGTTCGAATAGCTAACCCCACCTAACTTCTGCCTTCCTCCTGGCCCACCACCTCCTTGATTAACGCATACACAAATATAATTGCCAAAAATTACCTTAACTGAAAGATATAAACGAAATTGAACAAAAAGCAGCTTAAAAGGTTTACATACAGAGAGACACATTAGACCATGAGTAGATTGTCAATCAGTTTCAAAGAGTTTTAACTCAAAATGTTTAGTTAAACAGAGAACAAACAAAAAGTGATTATACAAAATAGTCACGTGGCTAAATTGAAAAGTTAATAAAATTTTTGAAATATTTTCTAATGAATTTTAAAAGACATTTTTCAACTTCCTACCTAAATTTTTGTTTATATAAATAACTGTGTATAAAAGTGTCTGGCAGGCAAATGTCATATACAAATACATAGACAAAAACCTTTTAAAACGTTTATATAAACACAAACTCATATAAGAAGGATTATTAAGTTTTAGCCGCACACACATACATTCGCACACTCTCAAACTTTTAGCCACTTACAACAATGCCTATATCATAATATATATTCGTGTGTGTGTGAGTCTAAAAGAGTGTATAAATGATTGTTAGTGTATTGGTGATATAGAGCAATTGTGGTTTGAGATTACTTTATGGTTGGTTAGTTTAACCTATGTTGACATCGTCTCGATGGTATTTGACGCCTGAATAGTTTAAACATTCTATTTCACTCGAGCAACAGCAATAACAACAGGAATTACAACGACATCATCAAAAGCAGCAACAGCAATTGTCCAAAAAAAAACCGGCAGCTACATAAAGTATAACAACTATTACAACTTACTAGCAACAATATAATTTCTACCACACATACTCGTCCCTAATATATACATTTATAAACATACACACACAGTCACACATACACTCCCATATGACCATAATACATTCACAATTAGATATATATATAGAAAATCAACTGTTACATTGTATAGATTAGTAGACGTTGTCTGTTATTTTTCGGTATGTAGTTTCTTACTGCGGAAAGGGTATAAATGAAAATGGCAAGTAGAATATTTAAATCCATTAAAACCCCTAGTGTAGTGGTCTCTGGTATTTTTGGCTTCCGTTTTAGTTGTGTATTAGATGAGTTTAAACTTAGAGAAATTAAAATGGAAGAAAATGCAATAAAAGGAATTTTAAGGATAACTCCAAAGACAAATGGCATTGACATATTAACCCAAAGACAAGACCAATAAGTTAGAGTGACTGGGTCGAGGAGGCCTAGAATTAATTCAGTACCAGTTGAGATTTTAATACACATTTTGGTTGAAATTCTAGTTCAGATTCTAGTTCAGATTCTAGTCCAGATTCTAATGCAGCTTCCAGTTCAGATTCTAGTCCAGATTCTAGTTCAGACGGTATCTCAGAATTTAATTCAGATTCTAGTTCAATTCTAGTACAGATCAACTTCAATTTTAGTTCAGTTCTATTTCAGATTTTAGTTCCGTTCTAGTTTAGTTCTAGTTTAATTCAAATTCTAATCCAGATTCAAATTATAACTCATATTTGAGTTGAGATTTCAGTTCAGATTCTATTTCATCTCAAGTTCGGTTCAAGTTCGGTTCAAGTTCAGTTCAAGTTCAGTTCAAGTTTAGTATAGTTCAAGTTCAGATTCCAGTACATTTCTAGTCCAGATTAAAATTATAATTCATATTCGAGTTGAGATTCAAATTCAGATTCTAGACCAGTTCTCGTTCGTTTCTGTTCGTTCTAGTTCAGTTCGATTCCATTTCTAGTTTAGTTCTGATTCTCTTAAAATTCTTGTTAAAGAAAAATTAAAATTTTTATTCAGATTGCAGTTCGATTCCAGTTCGGTTATTGCCACTTCAGATTCCTCTTCTAATTCCACTTCAGTTTCTAGTTCTGACACTAATCAGGTCTCAAGTTCGTTTTTAGTTCAGTTCTAGATCAGTTCGAATTCATTATGAGGTGAGTTCTAGTTCTCCAGTTTGTAGGAGAAGAGGTCCCGCCAGAAATATCTTGAGACCAATTGCATACTTTATATCCAGTTGCTTGTAGTGACTCATATTGCGAGTTGACAAAATTGCTTTGAGAGTTGGAGAATGATGGATAAGAAATCCATTTGTTTCTCCCCCATTGTTATTTTAATTTTACACTTAAATATTTCTCTGAGTGTTGTTTCTCAACAAAACACTTTAGTCTCTGCATTATATATTTACATTGAACATGTTATTGTCCAAAAATAAACCCAAAAATAAAATTAAAATTTAAGGAATAAACGATTTTTACTTTTCAAAGAAATTGAAGAACATGATTGTAATAAATAATTTATGCTCAACATTTTTCCAGAATTCAAACCAAAATACCAAAAACAAAAACAAAAAGAGAAAAGAATAAAATCGTTTTGCAGTATAATGAAATTTCCCCTTGAGTGAGTGGATGACTGAATGAATCCGCTAAAGGACAACACTTTCATTTTAAATGCATTTTACAATTGTCGCTGTAAAGCAAGAAAATCGTTAATAATTGTCTTAAAATTGTTTACGATTCGTAGTACGTTACGTATCAATAAATGTCGCAATGTTCAACATTAAAATTTTTTATATGTTCAAACAGTTTTGACACTTGAGTGCACAAAGAAAATAATGTGCAGTTTGCATTTTTTGTAAGATTTTAGTTGTCATTGGCAGAGGAGAATTTGGTTTCAAAAGATTTTTAGTTGAATAGACTTTTAGTGTTGAGAGGTAAAATTAAATGGAATATATTGAGTAATCGGTTTTATAAGTTTAAATAAAAATTTAAAATTGCTTTGTGTGTCCAAACCTGAAAAGGGATTTTCACTTTTGTAACCTCAATTTATAAAACTTATGACATTTCAAAAAAATCCTTTAGAATTTTGTAAAAATTATTAAGTTTGTTGACAGCAAACTATTCGATTATTCGATAAAATAAACTATCGTCATCACTAATATTTCAATACCTTTAGCTTCTATTTATTTTGCTTTTCCATTCCTTTTAAACAGAACTGTCCTTTAAACTTAAACTGTCATCTGTTTTTGGTAAAAGTCATAAATTTTTATTGTATACACACACATTCATACAGACACTTGAGTTTTTCCCAAAAATATATTTTCTTCATACACTCTTAAGAGGAAATGAGACCCTTTTAAGGAGCCTTTAAATTCGAATAAATATGATCGAATCAGAAATTAAAGCTGTCATATTTCTTCAAAGTAAGAATGGAGAACTTTGGAAAAGTTCTCTCTCAATTCTCTTTAATATAACAGTAAAAGTTTTGAAAGTTCTCTCTCATATGTAAATCTCTCATTATACGGAACGAGAGCGAGAGTTCTTTGACAGAAATTTTCCTTATGATAATCTAAAAATTACCTACAGGAAATAAGTAAATATTTCCTTAAGGAAGACATTTTTTTAATTTCCGCCAAAATTATCCTTAAAGACCATCTTGTAAAGACTCCTTTCCATTATTGTCTATTTATCATGTTTAGGGTGGTCTACAAATACTGTCTTCAATTCTATACAGAATATTTTCTCAATATTTGCAAAAGAGTATTTTTCTCTTTTCGACGTCATTCATGAGAAGATATCACAGCATCGTATAACCGAGTTGCAACCACAGAGGAAAACTTGAATGACAGATGATTTCTTACAGAATGGAATGAAAATCACCATTCTTACAAGAAAACTTTAAAACAAAATTGAAAAAAACCTCTGCAACGAACAGACAGGTTTAAGGTCAAAACGGAACTGCATACATCATTATAAAACGCCAAGCATTCTAAAAGAAGAGCCACGGATTACATGAGAGCTTTTGAAACCATCAGAAGAACTACCATGTTGAAAGCAATGAGATGAAAAGAAGTACCACAGAAAAGAAGTACAATGAATCGACAGTGCTATGTACAAAGATACTGAACTCTCAGTTCTTCACAGTGGTAATATCAGCCAACTATTTCCTACAAATTCTACATGATAGAATGAGCGAAGCCTCTTCAAGGAGAGGAGGAATTACATGGAATCTCTCATGTCAACTGAATTATACGGATGATATTTGTCTAATCTAGCACGAGTTATCCAACATCCAAGAAAATTAGAAAACTTGGAAAATCTTACACGCTAAGTTGGTAAGAATCAACAATGTTAGCACAGTTAACATCATGCTACAAGAGCAACCAGCCAAAAACGTAGATAGATTCTGCTATCTGGCAAAAACGGCGGTGCAGATACAGACGTAAATGCCAGAACGGCATTTGGACAACAATAATCAATACGGAGATGCCGGCAAATCTAGACAAACAAAGCTTAGAAGGAAAAGGAATCTGGTAACCATCATCACCAATACCTAAAAACTCTAGGTTTTCATCAACCAAATAGGTTTCCACGTACTAAAGTGTATTTAAAACTCGATGATAAATGTATTTATGTAGACGGGGTCTACAGGACCAGGATGCCAAATTTATTAATTTAAATCAAATGAACCGATAATAAACCCTTGGTCATTCAGTTGGCGAAGCTGTTAGTTCATGAAGAAACATCACAGAATAGTTAAGGAAAGTATCAGAGACTGAGATGACTTACATATGGTTTTTGGGTATAGGTAGAAGCAACGTCTCTGAAAAGCTGAACAGGGACTGATTATCTAAATATAGATATAGACTTAAAGGACACATACTCTAGTAATAACAACAAGGAATATTCCAAGCTTTTGTTCCAGTAGGTTAGCTAATTGCGATTATGGAATCTAAGAACCTTGCAAAGCGGGAAAGGTGTACTTATCACATATTAACCAATAATAAGGAGAGAAGCTGATCACAACAAATTTCAGGTCATCCTACTTTAATAGATCGAACATGATGAACTAAGGAGTACTACTCTTTTGAAGTGCAAAGATTATTAACAACTGAAGTGGCAAATCATGAGTTAGAAACAACGAATTGCATACATCAGCCTCATAACGAATCCAGCGGTTGTGGAATCTACAAATTACAAAAGATCGTGTTATTAGCAAAACCTGAGAGCAAGTCTGTTTAGGCTTCATGCATCTGAACTACTGACAGCCGACAGTAAATCAACGTGTGCGTAGGGTTTTTAACGGAGAATGATATTCCATCGAGGAGTAGACTTGGCGAGCGTTAGTTGATGATATAAAATGTCTAGAGGATAATTGATTTATTGCCTTCAGTGACCTCAAGTGGTTAAAATATTTCAGTTCCATTGAATGTTATATTTTTTACTTTCTTTTAAATCTACAAGCGAAACGTTTTCGAACTCTGACCATAACCTGCAAATAGCGAACGTAAAAAATCTCATGCATCAGTTTCAAAACAACTCCGGTAATAATGGATGTATAAGTGAGACGTCCAAAAGGACCCTGAGAGGCACCAAAACTGAAGTGTAAGAGTTCGTAGAATTTAACCAGCTGAGCTGCTTATAGCCCTAAAGTCAACGTGTGGGTAGCGTTTTAACGGACAAATGACGGGCCTTACAACGCGTTAGTTGACAAACTAAAATTATTGACGATAATTGATATACTGCCTTGAATGGGTTCAAGTCACTAAAAGATGTCGAGATCATTGTACGTTATAAGCTGAAAATTTAAAAAAAACTACAAGCGAAGACTTTATGAAGTCTGATCTAAAGTCAGATTGAAGAAATCTTCTTTGGACTAAATTATCCTTACGAGAACGACGAGATCGTATTTAGATCCGCTTTCCAGAACATTTCCTTAAGGCTTAGCTTTAGTATGGGTAAAAGCTTTGAACAGATTTTTTTTGGAGAGAACTGAACGTTTTGAAAGAACCTCGTTATGAAATTAACTTATGTACAAGCTTTCAGTTTTTAAGCAGATTTTAACTTGGATATAAGAACTTCCAAGCAGGACTTTATTACTTTTACAACATTAATGCACATTTGATTTCAAGCTTTTGCCTCGACCTTAACCTGCAAACTTTTTTGAACTTTTTTTATTATAATGAATCTGTTGAAACACTAAATGATATGCCATCATCCCTCTTTCAGTTGAAATTAAGGGGAAATAGCCGAATTTTCCAACACTTAATCACACACAGAGGGCGTTGTTCTCGAGAGTGATTTTTATGGAACAAAAAGTTCTAAGGGGACTGAAATAGTTTGAACAGGAATGATGGGATTATATGTAATATGAAAATTCTGTTTTGAGCATTTTCCAAAGGCCTTCGCTTCTAAGATTCCTCCAAATCACATTCGTTTTTTTTTCTTGTTAATGCTCTAGAAGAAAATAATGTCAAAAAAATCCCTTAAAATAACGTTTGAAATATTTAACAATTTTATTCATGATTCCAAAGCATCGAAAAAGAAAATCATAAAATTACATACATTTTGCTTTATGAACAAATTTTTACTATTTTATTGTGACAAATCTATAAGATTCTTGGCGCAAACGAATTTTTTATATGTTTGACTGCTCTCAAAACTAAAATGTGATAAAGTAAAAATAAAATAAAATTTTAGAAAATTTGTATAAATTATGGGAATAAAGAGAAATTGTTCACAAAAGAAAAAAAATGGAAATTATACGAAAAAACTGACTTTAGCTTAAATGATGCAAAAAATTGCTGTATGATAGATGTGATTTGAATTTTAAGTTTTAAAAAATTGCATTAAGTTTCGAAAATTTAGGGAAATTTTTGTGTTTATAATGATATAAGTTGTTATATTGATTATTCGAAGTTTTTGAGATCCAACTTGGAGTTTTTCACCATAATATCGGAGGTCAAGAAGGACAATAGAAATTTATTTTGTTTGTTTGCAGAAAACTTCATATATACAGGTTGAACTTACATATGTTGGCTGGCCAAATAAAATATTGTGACCAACAATCGGAAGCTTTAGAGATCAATATTTAGCTTAACTGTTTAAGGTTATCGACTTTAACTGTAATATATCTGAGGAAAGCCACCACCTTAAGCAAATGAAAATTTCTCCAATTTTTAATCCTCCAATTTGATTTCATCGATCTATACTTCAAGAGTTCAAATCCATCAGCAAAAGAAGAAAAATCTATCGAAGATGTATAGACTTCGGACTTAAGAACTTCTCAAAAGAACTAAATAATTCGGTTGGTGTTAAAACAGTGAATGAATCAATATATGAAATAACAGGAGATACATTATTGTATCTTAATTGTGGACACACATTTAAGCCAATATGTTGGAATGTTTAGCCCTCAGCCGTAACTTAATGTTATCAAGAAGCCAGAATTCTATATTCGGCCTTCAAAACCCTCCACTAAAACACACTAACATACACACATTGATAAATAGCAATTGTATCTGTATAGCGAACATAATTATGTTGGAGTTATATAAAATGTTTCATATTTATGACTATAATTTTTTTCTACTTGTCCAATTTCAATATTTTTTGTGTCACATTGAGACTTTTAATTCAGAAAAAATGAAAAAGTGCTTCTATGAAGTTTTAAGGCTGACTCTCTTCTTTTATGATGCCAATATCAAAAATCGACTCAGATTTTAATGTTATGAAAGATTATTTTATGGAATATTGGATGATTCTTTCTTGGCGATACATGCGGAATGACAAAATTGATATAAGCGTCTCACCACTTGTGGTCGAGGAAGAGAACTTACAGGAATAACTCTAAGGTTAGGATCTCGTGATTTACTTTGCAATAGCTCTAAAGAGAGTTAAGTCTGATAATATATCCTCCTTAAATTTTTATGGTCCCGTGAGTGCAAAAGTCCGGTATTCTAATTTATTTAATTTCTTCTTCTACATTTGAATATCTTTCCAAATATTATTCCACAGATAAATTTCCTATAAGAACTGAATTGTGGTTTAGTAGTCGGAAGCAGGTTTAGGTTTCTTTTACAGTACAAAGCTCCGGTCATATCATCATATTTAACATACTCATGTAGAAATACGCCCCAGGGGGAGTTTGCTTGGCGTGACTACAAGTAATATTCAGAGAATTTTGCCTTTATTTCAATAGAAGCTTGGTGAAATGATGCGGTTTTAGAAAGTTCTTCAGAAGTATCCTGTTATAACTCCTTCACTTATTTACCTGCGATAAAGAAACCTTTGCCGAAAAATTCTATACGCTGATAGATTTTTGAGTTAACCTATAGTTTTGGCTCCCTTAAATAGGGCGGAAAATAATATACTGAAACTCGAATATGGTCACGATAAATCAATGAAATTTTTCTTAAACTCGATTCGAATCCACAATCAGGTTGCAGAGTTGTCCCTGAAGGTTCTCCAAAAATATCACAGAAATCCCATGTATAAAATATTTGGGAAAAGATTCTTTACCAATCGAAGAAAATGCTATTTTAAAATGGCACATACTCCCTTAATTGCTTGACACGATTTTAATAACCCGCAATATAAAACCGGTCTTAAATATGCGATTTTTACGCAGGGAGTTATCATTGCGTACACATTTCCGTTATGCATAATCACTTTACAATATATCCCAGTTTATATTCATATGGGATCCAATTTCCTTATCATCAAAATCCAATAATTCGTGGGGAAAAGTCTTGTTGTGCGACTGCCTTTAATGCAAATTCCACCACCTTCATCAAAGAATGCTTTTAGATCTTCATCTTCAATCTTTTGTCTCTACTCTTTTGGTCAGCATATCGACTGAATATGTTTTCAGTCTGGAGAGTTAACCTCGATAGGTTGTAATGTCCAACATAGCTTGAGGACATCAAGAACTCGAAAGATAAAACTTAATAAACAATTGATGAATCGTCCTATCACGTATCGTAGTAGTCAAATAGAGAAACTTTTTAAAAGCTACAGAACTCCCTCTACTTTACTTTTTTCATTACTTTAGAAGGAGTTAAATTAAAAAAGGTCAATACTTCTTTTACATCCCCCTTTTCAATAACATCAGTCATGTCCGGTAGGGAGAATTTAAACTCTCATTACTGGACATATCTTTATATTGAAAGGAGAGACAACTTTGTATTAAGTGGTTTTCCTGTAACTTAAATAATATTGAAATCTGGTCTACCTTATATGGGTTTAATTGCGGTATCAACCAAAAATGACTTGTTAAAGTTTAAAAAGAAATAAAATAAATGACACGAATAAATAGATCGGAAGAGAAATCTGTTAAAACAACACAAATGGGGGATGTTGGTTTTAATGAGTATTCATTATGGCGAAAAGTGAATAGTGAATGCTTAGGGATTACTATAATCGAGTGAATTGAATGGTTTGGTTCATTAAGAGGAAATTTATTTATCAAATAGAGTAGTGGAGTCTTCTCTATGAAAGTGATACAAAGAAAGAAGATGAGAAATTTGTATCATTAAAGGGGTCTCTACCTCCTTTGTAGAAAATGAGAAGTTGAAGTAGAAAATAAGTATTTGTCATAGCTGGACAGAGCATTGAGGTAAAGGTGAATTACAATAAAACTGTAGTCGACCAACCTCTAAGGTGTAAGATGCACCCCATTTTCAACAGATCCAATTTTCACAAGTTTTCATAATTGTGAATGCTTTTGACCGATTTTTCAGACTCAGAAGAACATTCAGTAAACCTGTTTTGTAAGTCTAAGGCTCTGCTCAATTGTGTAAACTCACGTATGACATTAAGAATAAGACATTCTACAGTGGGGTAAAACCAAACAATTGAAATTAAATAAGAAACAAAAATTTGACATGCGATGAAATAATTGAATGTCCGAGGGTACCATCTAGCTGATACAAATTAACAGATTTATTCCAAAAACATCGATTTTGCCCAGCTACACATTAGTATATTTCTCAAATAAATTGGAATAATGTGTGTTGATTTCGATTTGCTTATGGTCTTAGTATATCAGGTTATAATCAGTTCAACACTGAATAGGATACTTTTGGAAAAAGCCTTAATGGCGATCTTTTTAGTTTTATATATATCAGAATCTTCCCATGTCCTTAAAGTGTTTAAACCAGAATATATAAGCAATTATTTCCACAAATGTAATCCCCTCCTTATACAGTAGTTGTTTACCATTTGTCGATTTGTTTTATTCCTCCATATTGTGTGTGAAGCATCATGTATAAAAATCTTCGAATATATAAAAAGTACCATTACGTTTCAAGTCCAATGTGTCTATGATGCGCCAATCTTCGCAGACATTGACAGTTTGTGCAGTCTAATTCTACATGTGACTACTACCCTGAGTCAAGAAGAACTCCCCTCCTTATACAGTAGTGGTTTTACCAATTTCGATTTGTTTATCCTCCATATTGTGTATGGAAGCGATCATGTTATAAAAGATCTTCGAATATATAAAAATAGCATACTCTGGTATCTACAAACTACTTTTTCTATGGTTTAAAGTTACCACATGAAAATCGTACTTGGATGCCTCTCAGTACCCTTCGCAGACATTGAACAGTCTTTGCCGAACCATATTTGTTTAATTGTCAAGCTAATCTACCACCCTAAGTCAAGAAGATCTATGAATTCATCCTATAGAGGTGGCGTTATACCATGGCTGGAAGTTAAAGCAGATTAAGAATGTTAAAAATTATTTTTGTAGTCAATTTATTATGTGCAGATAATAGTCTGCTTTTGGAGAGTTTTATGATCCCAAGGGTGTTTAGTTTCATGAACTTTTTAAATGGTATCAGATTCGACTACATAAAAGGTCATCAACTTTATCATGAAAAACTGAATCATAATGAGAGCAATAAACGAAAAGCGATCAGAATAAAGTGAAATCAGATGTATGTTTTATATAGTGAAGTATTAAAATCGGTCATAAGATATTATACAGTTAACCGCTACTGAATTGGTTCAAATAGAGAAATCAACGAAACGAAATTACCAGAAAGTTCAATTTGAACTTTTCAAATTGGGTCAGACTGGTATTGAAAACGATTGAATCGTCTAATGAAAGAAATCAACGAAATGCGACTTACGCATTACTTTAGTGCCGACAATAATATTTAGTTAAAACCGGGCACAAGATCAGTGGAACGGGTTTCGAATACAATTGAATCGTTGAACAAAGCAATCAACGAAAAAGATTAGAAAGTCTACAAAACAAGATGCCATAACTATGCATTATGAAATATCTTGCACATGTCGGTCGAAATCTACTGGAAAAATTGACTACTGAGAATTGTGACTACAGCGCGTTATTGCCAACATTATACTTTAAGGCCTTTCCAACTAGTATTTTAGAATATTATGTAT
This sequence comes from Cochliomyia hominivorax, assembly GCA_004302925.2. Lineage (NCBI taxonomy): Eukaryota > Metazoa > Arthropoda > Insecta > Diptera > Calliphoridae > Cochliomyia > Cochliomyia hominivorax. Next base: position 81,383,683 of record PYHX02000495.1, on the reverse strand, counting down.
CTCTAAACCAGATCAGTTATTTCTATTCAGAATGGAAAAGTTTGTTCCATTTAAATACCTTGTTCTCATCAAGCTGTTGTCAAGTACACCTCTGGAATTCGAAGAAACTTTAAATAAATGTATTATGAATGTAGCCTTCCATATTGCAAACTACTTGATTGATTTATAAAACTACAAAATGGCGGTATCTTATCTATGGAAATCATATCAGACGATCAAAGTGTAATAAAAGAAAAACAGACGACCAAATTTTCAGTCATAATCTTCTATCATGAAAAGAATTGGCCATTTACCGAAAACTATATATAATAAGTTTTGATCGATCTATCTAATGGCCCTAGTCAAGCCTGATCTGATTATCATTTATATAAATTGAAAGCAGAGTGCTCTTAGTGTAATAGTCACCAGATCCTTTTGCGAATTCTCAGCATATATTGCAATCAAAAGTAACCTTTTCATTTCCGAAAACATTTATTACATAACTGTCTAAGACCTAAAGTTAGCCCTGAAGAGCTTTGGAGCAAAAGAACTTATTATAAATAATCTTCTCTTCATATTCTTATGTTTTCTTTTCAGTCATAAATAAAGATTCCTAATCCCTGAGTGGAAATGTAATTATACCTGTGAAAATTGGTCCCACATACTGAATAATTAAATAAGCTTCATAACCTCAGTATCAAAGTGTTGAGATTTTAGAAAAAGCTCTGTGAAATTAAAACTTTGATTTAATTGCTTAGAATTTATAGCTTTTTTTTAAATAAAAACCACAGAGTATTTACTTTTTCTTTTCTCTGGTGTTTCGTGTGTTAAATAAACAAAGTAAAAAAGAGCTATACGAGGGTTGTATGTAAAGTTATTAATTAATCTATATTTCAAAATTAACACCAACAAAATTTCTTTTAGTTTAAGCATTAATGCCAAAATAACTTCCATTTGTTTATTTATGTTTCAACTCAGCCTACCCTCGTAACTATTATTTACCTTAGTTATTTTGTTGCCATAAAATTTGTTCCCTAAGGTGCAGTGCAATTTAGACAGTTAAATAAGAAACAAGCAGCCAAGAACTAAAATTTGTTTAGCTGCAAAAAAATATTTGAAGTCTTTTATTTCCACTTCTTGAGTTTTTATTCTGGATTTTAAATGTTTTTTCTTCTCATTTTTTTATAGCCAATTATATAATTTGTTGTTGTTGTTTTTCTTATATATCAAACATTTCTGAAGTTTACTTTCAATTATCTTTAGGAGTTTTATATTTTTTTCTTTGTTTGATTACACGTCAACATTTCATGTACTTGAGTAAATAACTGAAACAGAGGTGGGTAACATTATAAAATGAAACACTAAATGGAAACCTTAATGAAATGGATTGTTAGTTCTTCTGCAACTTTCTGATAGTATATGGGATCCGCTCCAAAAGTAGAGATTTCACTTTTAGGTAAATAATACCTAAAGCAAGCATAATCCAAAAACAGTTTTTTGCTGCGATCGTAACAAATGAATGTCAAATGACTTAGACCTGTATTATAGGCTGGTGACTATATAAATTTGATCGCCTATCATCTGGTCGCTTCTCCTTTAGTGCTCTGCTCAAGCAAATAACGTCATTTGTGTGATTTTCAATCTTTAGCGTGTTGAGCTTTAGATTCCTCGTCGTTCTATTTACATTAAATCAACAAAATTTTTCTGTTGAAGCATGTTGATCGCAAGTAACTTCCAAAATATTATAGCTTTTCACAGCAATTTTCTTCAAATGATAAGGAGTCAGTACCGAAGCTACGCAAACATCTGAAGTGTCAAAAGTGATTACTTTAAAGCATAAGAATTTGGAAATCGAGTAACCACATGACGATATTTGCTCTACAAAATATAAAACTCTAGACAGTCAATTAATCTTTGCAGTAGTTCTTTCTGTTTAGCAAGCAAATTGGTGGAAATTGGTGATTAATGACTTTCGGTTAAGCTACCGAATGAATAAAGCATTACACATGAAAACATTTACACCATTAAAAGAATTTGTGTATATCTAGCGGATTCATATTGGCGTTGGTAAAAAGCACATAGAAATGATACTTCATCATGCAACAAAGCAAAGATGGAAATATGAATCATCGATCTTGCAGATCAGAATTATACGTCCAAGACTGAAGAACATTTTCGAGAAACGTTGTTCACACATAACTTCTAACGCAGCCTTGCAATCCATAAAAGTCTTTAAATTGGTCAGCAACACGAGTGAGTTATTATGAAATATAAAATGGTGATCATATGATCTCTAATTGACTGGACTCGATCGCAGCATATTATCTCTTTTTCTGTGATCAATTACTCTCTCTCTCTTCTAAGTTTTTTATTTTACTTTCAGGTAACATAATTGAGCCCTTGGAACCCAGGTTCTTATTTATATGGCTGCCCACGAAATTTTTACTGAAATTAATCTGTTAACTTTTTATAACACCTCAAGTGTTAGTAGTTATTTAAAATTGACTATATCGGCTCATTAGAAAAATGTTATAAACCGATATCTGACGCAATTTCAAAATTTGGATGAAGGACACTTCTAAATTTTTTAACAAAAAGTGAATGCATTTAGACAGTATTTCGTCATAAAATACAACTTTATGTACTTCATCATCGTTCAAGAATTATGTAAATCGGATCAATAAAATAAAGTTATAGTCCAAAGTATGCTAACTTTTGATACACCCCAAAATCATTGTGTCATATAAATTTCAATTTCGAACATAATTTCCCGAAATTTGCCACATATATTTATTTTGATATTAGATAAACCCAAAAATTAGATTGTGACCATTATTTAGTCCAGCTCCCACACAAGACCCTGTTCCAAAATATGGTTTTAAGATTATAAAATTCTTAAAAATAGAATTATAACCTTATGACACGATTTTTAAAGTGTCAATAATAAATGATACCTGCTTTCTGTGATTATCTGACACGATTGAGTTTTATTATCCAGCGGGCTTCCATTGATAAGGAAGCCACTTTCCTCACTTTTGTATATATATATATCTCATAACAAATCAATTTCTTCTCGTGTTTGGCAACAGTCGAGTAGGCCGCGAATGATTTGAATCGGGCAAACCATTTTTCTACATCTTTCTGAGTAATTGCATGCTGCTCATAACCTTTCACCAAGAATCGATAACTTTTTGCACAAAATTCATCATGGTAAAGCGTTTGAAAATACTTAGGCAATATCGACTTATAATGACGGATGTTTATCCTCCAAACTGCCATCTACAATAGATTTGATTGCGTTTTTCTCCTTTCTATTGCCCATCTCTTCATTTCTCTCCGTCCATTTCTATTATTTGTTTTTACCTTCGTATATGTCATTAGCCAATATTGGCATATCAATCTTTATGGCGTTGTGGAATTTACAACACAAATATTGGCAGGGGACACTTAATATTAAGTAACACAAACGTGACTGGATTCAAGACAAAAACAAAAGTGAGGCAAACAGAAAAAAATGTCAGAAAAATTAAAGGCAAAATAGATGGTAAATGGAGTAACAAATTTAAAGCGCGTAAAAATGCAAGCGATAGGAAGGGTAATGAAAGGAAATTTAAAGAAAAAGGCAAAATTTTCAATTTTAGATTAAAGTTGAAGAAACTTAAACTATGTTGCAACATTTCTTTAAAAATAACTAAAAATTTCCTAATTCCCAGAAAAATTGTTTTGGCCAAAAATTGATGTTGGTCAGTAATACCAAAAGATGAAAATTTATTACCCAAAATCTGAAGTAAAAAATAACAACAACTATAACAAACCTGTTGCAAACTCTTTTAAACAACAAAATGATGTGATAAAACCAATGAAGATGAACAAAGTTGAAAGACTAAAAGAAAAACTAATTATGGTCATATACAACAGGTTATTGCATGCCACAAATCCATGAAGAGGCTCTACAACAGGCTGTTTTGAAAGCAACATATATATATTTTTTTCTTAGGTCTCTTGTTTTTTGCGTTACTATTATTTAACCAAAGTCATGAAGAGAAAAGGCACATAATAAATACTTTAGTTATCCTAGTATTACAAACAATTTATTACCAGTTTTGTAAATATGAAATTAAGGAGTGTTCAGTTTTTCCCTCTTCTATATAAAAGGAGTGTTACATAGATACAACAACTACTTACCAAGAGTTACCAAAGACAAGAAATATAAAAGAATTATTCGCTTTTTTTTCCTAAATTGAAACTTTCAATTACGTGTTATAAAAGAAGGTAAAGTAATATTTTATTACAACAAAAACAACAACAACCACAAGAAAACCTAATAATATATATATATATATGGTCAAATGATGTAATAAGTTACCTATAATAAAGAAAACACTCTATACAAGATATAAGAGAAAACAAGTAATATAAAACTCGCTACACTAAATGGTTAATCAAAACCGATTTTTTAGAAATCTGCAAATTTTGATCGGCTGATTGGATTAAGAGTGTGAATTTTAGGAAATTGGACTCCATAAGGACCTTATGAATGGAGTTATAAGGGTGGTGTTTTTAGAACTACACATTTCTTAACCCCATGCAAGATTTTTGTCTCCATTAATTTCAACAAATTTTCACCACCTTACAGCCCTTTTCAAGAGCTTTCAAGCTCCCAAAGTTATAATGCTTCGCCCCAAATCCAAAGTTTTCGATTTATTTCCATCTCACTATATATTTTGTTGATACAAATATTGATATTTCCTGGTTTAGTGGCATGATTTCACATAGGACTTTTATAGAACCCAATAACTGATTCATTATTTATAGAGGCCACTGAAAGATCTCTCTTGATACAAATGCCACATTATTCTTCTTGTACCACTCAAAGGCTTGTTTACCAAAGTGGCAATATACCAAGTCAGGTCAAAAATAAGTGGACATATTATGAAGACTTATAAATGGAGGAAATCTTTTTTCCTAGAAGTAAATTTCGGTATTTATAGAGCCCATTAAAAAAAGTGATTGGCTTCTTTTGCCCTAAACGGGATATTGCTCGCCATATCTCAGGATTTTGAGCAGCATTCCTGTCAGTAACTTTTTGATGTTGGAATGTTTTTGAATCTGCATTACCTTTTCGTATCAAATAGTCCCAACACTGAGCTTACCAGGCTGCTTTCCTATCAAATGTGTTCTAACTAAATCAGATTATCTGCCAACGGAAAAGTTCAGTTTAATAATATTGAGAAAAATTAACGGCAATTCTTTGAAGTCTTGGCCAAATTTTGTAGGACGAATATTTAATAACAACGCACTTTTCTCTGGTCGCTCTTTTTTATCTGCTTATCTCCATAATAGAAATTATGAATCGATCTTCTTAATATTTTTATGGAAGTGATTATGTATCGAATGGTATAATTTATATATTCAACCAGTTACAAACATCTATGCAAACGCAAATTAAACCAGCTGTCTGTTATAATCCAGGGTAAAAATTATTACTGATCTGAGATAATTTAAATAAAAAACTGTTCAATTTCTCAATATCTGGTTAGGTCGGCAGCCTATCATAAAGATGAGTAGAATTTGATCACTTGGGTCACAAGAGTACAATTGTGTGAAAACAGTCACATGTAAAATTCAAGTCAATGAGAATAAATTACCTTAAGGATGACAGTGTTTCCTGTTTTGCCACAATTTAACAGCTCCAGCAAAGGAAATTGGTTGAATTTTTTGAAAGTGTTCCAGAAATACTACGCTAAATACTAATTTTCTCAAATCTTGGAGAGATCATTCTGCTTTTAAAAGAAGTCGATTCTAATTACCATTATTATCGTTCTACATCATGAAGTTATTTATTACTTGAGAACCACTAAAATATATAATGGTTCTTCGAACTCTATAGAAACTTCTTTAGGAGTGATCAGACCGATACTGCCAACGTCGTCGCTATATATAATTCTACTATATATTTGTGATCCATAAATAATAATTTCTTATAGCATTCCATGTAGGAACTTCTGAGAATTAATTCATTTTCAAATCCGTATTGGCGGGAAAATTTGGTACGAAGAATTCAAAACACGGAAATACATTTCTAACTCTGTACCTCACAAACAAAGGAAGATATTATTATGCGAGATACAATGAATTATCATGATAAAATCAAAAAGGCACAGCATCCGAGGCCTACCAGATGCCAGATAATGGCAGTTTGTTCGTTTTAACCTGTTTTTCTGACGGTGTAGTTGTTCCTTTTATAGAAATTCAAACAAAAGTGGACCATTTCATTTTCAGCGAAATATGTTGCTCTATTTAAGTGTTAAATATCACTTCGATGGATGTTTCAGCACGTCACGAGGAATTTATTACAGTTGATTCAAATCTTATTGGCCATCGCAGTCCCTGGATTTGGATTCCATAGAGAAATTCTTGGCAATTTTAAATGGAATAGATCAAATACGACATATCAAAATAATCTGGAGCTGATGAATTGTCAAAAATTAGAATCTGAATTGGCGCTTACTTCTGGTAACGAATCTTATATAATTTGTGCCCAAAAAGTACAATTAGTTTACAAGAATCAGAAAATATAATACAAGATTTTAAAAGTTGCTTAAGATTCGAACAAGGAATTCTCATGTTCGTATTATTATTGTACTTTCCAAAGACAATGAAAATTTAGTTTTGTAAAAATTTTTTGAACAAACTTAAATTAAATGGGACTTAGGGGTGGCCTCAGATATCGGCCTATAACTCAGATTTTGATATGATGTAAGAATTTATATATTATGGGGTCTTATATGATTTCTTCTAAGTGTTACATACTGAATGACAAAGTTAATATACCCTCTTGTGGTGGAGGAGGGTACAAAAATATGTAAATAAATAAAATATTTAATAACTATAAGTTCCTTGGTAAAATTGTAGGCGTTAGTACATTTTTGGCCTAAATTGAAATTAAGTTAGAAACCATTTATTATATATAATTTATATTACATTAAGAGCTAATTTTATTGCTTAGTAAATAGATTAATATTTAATTAACAGTATTGCTGTTGGGAGAATTTTTTCAATGTCCTATTACTTATTATAGCCTACACTGTCGTAAATTGTTGTTAAGCGATGAAATGCCAGAAAAAGCACTGGTAATGTAAATCAAAGAAATCAGAATAACTTTCTGAGTTGATTTCATATTGGTCTAGCCCAGTATTAGTGTCTTACGCTCAATTAAATGAAATATTTGTCTTATTACACAGAGCGAAATTTATGTATGATATTATTAATACTTGTAATTTTTTAATTACATACACTCCACTTCATTAAGACAATTCACAGAAAATTAATATTTTTCTTACCATTTATGTTCCACATTTTTCTTAACTGTTATTTATTTTTTCAGTGTACATACTTTTATTTATAACATGCGACTATCTTGAAAGTTAGCATGCGACTGAATCTTTGTTTTTTTTTCAATAAGCAAAGAATTTCGTTGATGATCTTGATATGTATGTGTAATAGCCGAACAACTGAATATTCTGGTGTATTGTTTGGATAGCGTTGGTCTAGCCGGATGGTTGGCTAACTGTCCATGTAAGGGTGTAAACACTCTACAGATCGCAATTCTTTAGATGTCTGCTTGAAATTTGGTACATTAGACATCGATAAGCTGCAATTCTCCAACTTGAAAAGATATCAGCTGAAACCGCGTTATATTTGGGACTGAGATCGAAAAACTTTTAACATAGGTTTTCCATTAAAACTTTAACATAAGTATTTTTGGATTTAAATTTTGATCAAGTTACCATATAAAATATGAGCGACCAGAAAAGAATAATTATAAAATATTTACAACAAAACCCAATTCGGTCCCACAAAAAGGTCTGATAACAAACTGATTCCAATGTTATTAAACAGTACCGCGAGAACTTGTCCGTTGATAAAATACCTGCTTCAGGTAAAAGGAATGGTCCCTATGATGTTTCCAAAGCCAAACCATAGAAAGCATATAAAAGTTCTCCTAACACATCCGAAAGAAAAGCAGCCAGGTTATCTCAGTGCTTGGGCTGTTTGGTACGAAAATTTACAGTTAATGCAGGCTCATAAACATACAAGCTTCAAAAAGTTCCTAACTGGAACGCTGTTAAAATTTTTAAGGCCAAAATATAACACGGAAATTGATGTCAATTAAAAAAATATACTTGCTGCATAAAGGATGACGCAACTTCCTGGTCAAAAATTTTATATTACTGATGCTCGAGGGAATATTGAAGAAAATTTAAGAACCAAAAGTAGTCAAAATTTCCCAAAATGTTCCTGGTATGGCAAACAATATGCAGTTGCAACGAAAGAAGACAATCATTTGTTGCAACGGTATTAAGACTTTATAATGTGTCCACGTATTTTTGATCTGATCATGTCACTATGGTAAATAACTCTTTTAGTGGTACAACAACAATAATGTGGTTTTTGTACCAAGAGGTGCAAAATCCTCCAAACTGCCCGGAGCTAAGACCAATGGTGAGATATTGGGCTCATGTTAAAAGAGAATTGAAGAGATCGAGATATTCGAACAGAGTGACAGAAAGCACTATAAAAACGTAAATGGAAGCATTTCCGAAAAAAGTTCAACATTTCTTCGCTAGAGATTAACACTATAAATATTCCAACTGTAAGTTTAATGCTTTCGGAATTTCTCACTCTTTATGTTAAGTCATATTTAACAGTTCAAAATTTATATAATTATTACCCAACTGAATCATTTTGGCACTACACAGTCTTATTGAACTGCAGAAATCGATCAGAATAGAAGAATATTAAAAAAAATTCGTATGTCGGAAAATGTGGAAATGAAGCAGAGTTTTAAAAAGTTATGTTTTCTTTTTTCTCTAGATTAATTTTCACAAATATATGTTGATTGCATTTTTAAGTTTAATATCCGGAGTTTTATTTTATTAATTCTTTATTATTTTCTCATTTCTGGTTTTAAATTAAAGCAGAAAAAGAGGAAATGAAAACAAGTATGAATGATATATTCCGCTATGGCGAATCTTCAATACCGTACGTAAACACTCACAGACGTGAAAAAAAACCGAAAATTTCATGAGTCATAAAATTAGTTAATTTTTAGGCTACTGAACCGGTTTTTGGAGTGGTGTCATACATACAGCTGTTATGGCAAAATTTCACTCGATTTATAGTTGATAACTTTACGACAGTTTATTGCTTGTACATAGAGGTGGTCTCAGATGTCGGTGCATATCTTTAAATATACAAAACCGAATTTGCTTGTTTTACATAGAAAACTTCTCTCGACTATAACTAATACTCAAGCAAAATTTCATTGCGATCTGTCATTTATTGAGGATATGAGCGTGTGAGCAACAAACTGACAGATGGACATAGCTAAATTGACTCAGATTTTCAGATTTGATGCAGGAATATATAACCATTATTAGGTCTGAGATAATTCCTTCTTAGCGTTACAGACGGAGTGATAAAGTTAAAATACCCTCTTTAACTCTTATAGTGGTGAAGAGTATTAAAATCCTTTTTTTAATATACTAAACCGATTTTGCTTGTTTAAAATAGAAAACTTCTCAGGACTATAACAAAATCTCAGGCCAAATTTGATTTTGCTCCGTCAATTATTGTGACTATGAGCGTGCTAGCAACAGACAGACAGACAGACGGACATAGCTAAATCGACTCAGATTTTCAAATTTGATACGAGAGTATATTTAAATTATGAAATCTGAGATGATTCCCTCTTAGCATTACACATGGAATGACAAAGTTAAAATGCCCTCTTTATCACTTATAGTGGTGGAGGGTATTAAAATCCTTCTCATCATCTGTTTTGTATTTTTTCATTTACTCATTTTCGTAATGAGTTCTTAAGAGTATTATGTTTTCTTATTTTTCCCTTTGTTTTTTTGTACCTGCAGCTTAAGACAATCGACCTATAAACTGCTGTATAATGGAAAAAAGAAAACACTCGAAAATAAAATAAACGTAAATAAAAATATTTCATCAGCTGCATTTCACGAGTAAATGTGCGTGTGTAACTTATGCACTCAACCAACGAAACGTACAAATACAATTGTAGTAGTAAGTCCATCTGTCTGTACATTTATATATATTTTTGAAAATATAATACATTTTGTTTGTAATCGCATTTGCAGTTCATAAGTGGAAAAGTATAAAAGGAATCAGTTTCCTTGTTTAATAGCAAATCGATGGAATTTAAATTTGTAGAAATATTCAAGAATGAGGAGAAATAAATCATAAATTGGAAAAAATAAGAATAAATTTTCTTATATTTAGGATGATTAAAATGATAATACTCTGTGTATTTTCTATAAATAATTATAGCTTCTCCTCTCTTCTCTCCCCGTTTCGATAACTTTTGGAGGGCTGGACCTCCAAAGCATGTCATCTCGTGAATGAAAATTGTATTTTTATTAACGCTTTAAATTTGAAACTAGTTAATATATTTTAATGAAAATTAATCTGGACATTATGAAGGTAATTTCCAATTAATATGAAGAGGCACAATTTTTTATTAAGCCAGGGGAAAGAGGGCTGGCTAATCATAATCATTGACCACTTCGGTTAAGAAAACTACATTAAAAATCGAAAAAAAACTATGTGACACATGTAGGAAATCCTTACAATTCCATACAAAAATACGCTTTCATTATTTAGACCAAAATAAAAGTAAACCCTCTTTTTTAGTCTTTTTTTTAACTTTGGCTCCCAAAAATTATAAACTATGGTCTGGATCTAAACAAAGTTTTGAATATATAGAGAAGCACAAGGTTCTAGCTTGTAACGAAGCTGCATCATGACCTCTTCCTCTGGGACTAGAGGTATTAGTAATTCTCCGCCGTGTTTGTAATGAGCTGCAACGTTAAATGGTGATGAAGGTATATTAACTTTGTCATTCCATGTGTAACACCAAAAAGGAATCATCTCAGATCCTATAAAGTATATACAGATTCTTGCATCACATCCAAATCTGAGTCGATTTAGCTATGTTCGTCTGTCTTTTTGTCTGTCTGTCTATTTGAAACATTCTCACGCCTAGAATAATTGTCCGAATTCAATAAAATTCGAGTTATCAGCAAAGGTTATGGAACGATATCTGAGACAACCTCAAAATTTCAATTTCAAAGTTCTTTTCAACAAACCATAAATCGATTTAATCAAAACTTTATCTACGACATCATCAAAATTGGATCAATAGAAAAAGAGTTATAGGCGAAAAATTGCAAAATTTCGATACACCCCATAATCTGTGGTCGCAATTTTTTAAGATAATTTACTGAAATTCGCCATAAAAACTTATTTTAACACAATAATAAATGCAAAGAAACAAAATTGTGCTGGACTCATTAATTGATACAGCTCCCATATAACGCCCACTCCCGGAATATGATTTTAAGCTTATAAAACTTTTAAATATGAACGAGTTCTATTGAAATTTGGCACAAATAATTTTCTAACAGTATTAAATATATGTTAATAATTTTATAATTATCGGTCCAAATATTGATTGCCGTCTGGCATCTTAAAGGTAAAGAGGCTGTGAGTTTACAAAACTTGTAAATAAAGACAAATTCCGATGAAATTTGGCCGTATTATTTTTCTTACCATATAATGTATATTATTAATATGAACGATCTCGGTCTATATTTTGCTGAAAGGCTCCTTCCTGGAAAACAGTTTTTGTTTAATACGAACGATCTCGGTTTATATTTTGCTGAAAGGCCCCTTTCCGGTAAACAGTTTTTAGTTTAAATAACTGAAAAATAAAGATCAATTATATTGTATTTAACAAAAATTATTAATTTGGACAATTTCCGTCCATTTATTGCTATAGCTCTCATATAAGGCCTCTTTTTTGATCCTATAAAAGTAGTTAATAATGACCAATTCTGTTCAAATTCGCCTTAATTATTTTTCTTACTGTCTTGAATTTATGTTATTTATCTGACCAATATTGGTCCACAAAACTCCCTTTTCCGGAAAACGCCTTAGAGCTGATAAAACAATTTTTAAACTGTCTTTAATATATGAAACTTGTTTCACAATCATCCATATTTAGATTTAAATCCTTTATAATCTCACTTCCCGAAATAATATATGATCCAAATTCCATCGAAATTCAGACAAATAGATAATTGTTTTTAATATAGTGGTGGAGGGTATTGCAGATTCGGCACAGTCGAATATAGTATTCTTAATTGTTTAAAAGCATATTGAAATTGCAGTTCATTTATTACACACACTGCACTGTTTTGTAGAGGGGTCTAAGTTTCGGTTGCTTTCGTTCCTAATAGAAAACCATAAATAAACTCCTACTTTTTCATGCCGAAATTCCCAAAATTCTCTACTTGAAGGAAAAGCTTGCCTCGTAAAAATAGACAAAACAAGTTAATATATTATAGCCGGTGAAGTCCGACAATGAAGTACATTACACCACGAAAAATTTATGAACGACCCTCGTATAATTTGTTTTCAGCTTCATGCTTATGCCTTCATTACGTTCTTATCATACTAAGGTTTATATGGGAGAAAAAATTATGGGCCGACCCTCGTATTATTTTGCACTAATCTTAATTTAAATAAATATAATTACAATATTCAGGTATACGTTTGTGTTTCAAAGTGATACATGGAAGGGGATTGTTTAAGAGCTAATTTACCGATCCTCGTATAATTTAGCATATCCTTTAAGAGTATCATAAGACTTACTTTAGCAAAATTTAGTAAAAAATTTGACTATAAAGTTTAGAAACTTTAACTTTAGAAACTTTATGGGCAAAAAACACCATGCAGGAGGGACTTTTGTGTAGGACTTATATGATATAATGGATCCAACATGACCAATTTCAATATGCATCATCCTTGGGATAAAATAATATCACGTGTCAAATTTCCTTATGATATTTTTCCAACTGTGACCTTGCACTTTAAATGGCCAACTTTTGAAGGTCACACACTATCCCTCTGACCTGTAGTCCTGTAAAACAACTCAACAACATATCAGCTGTTTATTTAATTTATGGTATTTCAAACGGTTCGAATGTTATAAGATTATTTCCAAAAAATTGTTTTTAGTCCATTGTGCATTGGTCAAGATAACTGTTCAGTTGGTTCACTGCGCAGCCTTGATCGGTTCTATTAGATTTTGGTTCCCAACTTAACACCCTCTTGATCCACTAAAAATGTATGCTGCGAATGAAGAATGTCCGTTTGAAGTTTCACATAAAATTCTTTAGAATTCCAAAGTTAATTTTTGCCAAGAATGTTAGAGAGACCACTCTGTTGCTTTGATCGGTTCAATTAGATTTCTATTCTCAATGTAACATCCTCTTGATAAAATATTTATTTCTCTAAAACTTCAATTGGTAACCGAATAATTACGTATCTAATTGTTATCTATTGCATTTCTACAATTATTTATCATCATGTTTCCCTACAAATGTCTGTTTAATGTTTCATTTATTTTCCACTTGTTTTCTTGTAAATTTTACATGATTCACTTCATGTAAAGACAACAAATGAAAAATAAAACAGATTTTTGTTAAAATACATTTCCTGTTCAATTTTGTCCTCATTCAAACATCTTAATCCAAGTCAATTTGTCTGTTTTTGTTCGTATTGCCTGCATCTGCCTTACAACATGTTCTTTAAATCTATACATTGTTGTTCGATTTGTTTGTCGAGTAAAAAGGCATTTGTGTGCATTTGTGTTGCAAGAAGATGCAATAAAATTGCAGTTTTTCATTTAACATTTATGAATGTGTTGTACATGTTTATTGAGGAACTGGGAGGGACACTGAAGATGAAGTAGAGTTGCAACATCAGCATGTTTAACTGCAGGCAGTTTCCACTTGTTTTTTGAGGTCTCATAAACTTAATTTAGTTATAAATAATTTTCTTCTTTTTTCGTCAACTTTGAAATGCATATTTTATTAAAGTTGTGATTTTGTTAAAGGGGAGGTAGCAGCAAGAATACCCTACAAATAACAACTCTCACAAAGTTCGAAAAGAAATTTTCCGAAAGGAATAAATCAATATCCTAGTTTCTCCCGAATTAAGGTCAAAATGCAACCGATTCCGGGGTCCAGCAGACGTTTTCGGAATGAAATGGTTGAAAATATGTCAAAATACCTGTTCATATGTGAAAAAATCTATTCACATTTCTCTATTGATTATTGGGCACGTTATGTCGGAGTTACACATTCTATTGTGAATGATCATTCTCCTAAGAAGCTTAAGAAATATAAAGCGAAACACAATTGCACTTTGTTGCTAAGTAGCGCAAATGATCTTGACCTTGATACTATAAGCATTGTGCAGTTTGATTGGACCACTTCTTATTAAGTCTGCACTTGTCGGATAGTAAGTGCTTAATAGCCCACTGACACTCGAACTTTATATTATCAAATTATCGTTCATAATTCATTTATTCTGTTGGATTGTAACTGATTCAAAAATTATCAGAATGGAACGTATTTAAAAGTGTTGGAATAATTTAGAAAAATGTATTCGAGATTCTTATAAAGACGAGGAACAAGAAGATTAAATGAAACTATAAACGAAAAATTAATGATCCTAGTGGTTTGTGACAAAACAGGGGAATTCCAAGATTGAAATGATATAATTTGGAATCCTTATCATTCACGGCAATCGCAGGCGTATTCAATCATTGGAACATTGGAATTTGCACCTCAAGGCTTCACGAATATGTTATAAACTTAAGGCCTTCGAAGAAAATTATAAATATTTAGATCTCTAAAAAATTGAAGTTTAAAGAACTGCAATAAGTCGAATTGAAGATATTGAATAGGAACGATTAATCGATTATATATTATTGTAAGAAATATTAGGGCCAGCGTGATGTATTTGTTGGGATAACAATTATCTCAAAGTTCCTTATCCGATCCCAAGCAAAACATTTGTGAAAGTGATTCTTTAAAAATCTTAAGTTATTTGCTTTATATCCTTTGAAAAATTTAATATAAAAAGTACAGCTGTCGTTTCCAGACTTAGGAAATCATGGATTATGAAATCTCACAAAAGTTCTTCACCATTATATTACCCGTAGAGGGCAGTAGAAATATCTATAGACTTATATGTACAGCAGAATTTTTAACTTCGATAAAGGAAGCATTTTGAAGTCTTCGCTTTAAGGGGCTGCGAACAGTTTCTGTAAGAAAAAAGTAAAGCTTTATTTCATCATTATAGATTATATAACAATTATTTAAACCCAGTCCATATGGTTTAACACTAGACAAAATCATGAAATTAGATTGCAATATTAGTCAACCCTTTTGACGAAATTATTTCATTCAAAATTAACTGCCCTTCTGGCTGGCTGGTTGCCTATCTAAGTAATGTTTCGAACACTCTTTAGATCGTTATTTAGAGATATTGCTATAATAATATTAGGTGTCTTTGTGATGATCGGCTCAACGTTTCAGGTATCTCCAATACAAATCAAAAGATATTGACATTGTGATATTATTCCGTTCATTCAAGAATCGAATCGGTATGTATCATCCTACAGGTCTCACAAAACCCTATAAATATTACAATAATAAGAGGTTACACACTTGAATCATGGTGTAGGGTGTTATATAGTCGCACTCTTTCTGACCATAACACTTTCTTTGCATACAATTTCATATGTCAATATTTCCTTAGTCATTTTTTTCATGTTCCAGCTTGTAAGGTCAAACAACTTTAAATCTAAAAAATCTTGTCAAACAGGTGGAAATAAATCCCTTAGGCAATTAAATGTTAGATTACGTAAAAAGTCTAGTAAAAATCCATTTACAATATTTTTAGAAATATTCCAAACGCTCTCTCAAAGTGTTTATCTGACAAAAGCCGGTATTTCACTAACATTGCCACAACTCAAAATTTTCTTTAAACATAATCTGAACTCGCTCTGTTAACCGATTACATAAATTCCACAAAAAATGTTAACATTTTTCCTTTAACAGAATTTTCTCATGTTAAGTTAACATAACATTAGGAAACATTAAATGAGTATTTTTAATATGATTTTTCCAGAGCAAACACAGCTGATTTTTCTCACACACTCTTTCTCTATCTTCTTTACTCTCATTCTCTCAGCTCAAGCAGAAAAACCCCTTTTCCCTTAATTTCCTTTCAACAACCATTACCAGTTTTGTTTATATCTATTTACAGTTGTCTCTTTATGTTTCAATAGGAAATATTTCTTTTTGTTCTTTCAAATTTATCTGTGGCATGAGTTTCCAACTTTTCAGCAAAAATTATCCATAACCTGCCTCAACCTCTATTAAGTGGAGGCTTAATATTTATTTATTTTTTATGTGTTTGGGTGTGTATTTCTGTATGAGTATTTGCAATTGTATTTGAAATTTAAAGTGAAATTCATGTGAAATTCTTTAAAGTTTTAAATCTTTATTTTCGAAATTGTGTGTGAATTGAAAGGAAGGGATGAAAGTTGTTGAGAGATTTAAGAGATAAAATAGGACTTTAATGGTGATGAGATAAATTGTTCACAGATATTTATACAAAAAATGAGTCTTATGAAAAAGCGTTTAATAACTAAAGCTTATCTAACGGATCTATAACAGGAAAGAAAAGGAAACTATCAAGTGAAAGTTGGGATTCCAAAAAGAATTCTCGAACAGTAAACAAGGTATCAGCATCTGACCAAATTCCTTCATCTCATCATAGATTTGTGTAACATTATCAACAGAAAAATCAGCAGAAAGTATTAAATCCCAAAGGGGACCCAAATAGCTTGTTTTGTAAATAAAACTTTAACTTTGGAACAGCTAAAAATTTGTTTAGCAATTTTTACACATTTTTAGTGGCTCCAGGTTATAAGAGACACATGGACATTTTCGAGGTGTTCTTCTTTTTACGTAGAGACAATGTCTACACCTCGACAAGCTTTGTCTCTAAATGAAAAAAGAAACACCTCCAAAATGTCCATGTGTCTCTCATACCGGGACCTAAACAGACTCCGAGTTGAATGTAATATTTTAGGGGATAAATTTAAAAACTATTAGAAGAGTTATTAATTGGGTGTGGTATTATACGATATACCTAATGGTTGTTATGACAGCAATTCCGAAATTCGGTAACTAATAGATTTTATACTATATTGTGATGACAAGGCATTCTAATCTAAAAGCATAAAGACAAAGCTGATAAAGACAAAGCAGAAGGCACAAAGAGAAAAAGCTCTTTCTTAAAATGCAGCAAAGACAGCAAAACTAATCAATATGTCCAGTTACTAGAAAGATATATCATATATCATATTTGACCAAAATTGTACAGATTCAGTTTATTAATTTTGCTTAACATTCAGTTAATCCCTCTTGAGGGATACAGGTATTGCTGTACAGTGACCTTGAAATACATTCAGCGAAAATGAAATGACTTATCCAGAAGCTGTTGAAATGAGAAGGAAACAATTCCACATCTTTTTCGGTTAATGCCCCAATTTTAGAGGCGTTACGTTTCTTTGGCTACAGTTCACAGGAATCCATATCTGCCGATATTACGGATATCTGTAGCTTCATACGCAACTGCAGATGATCAAAATTCGTTCATGAGTTCGAACAGAGGATATGAGAACGAAAGTGTCAGAATACTGCTGCTACAGTATCGCTATCTAATCTAGATCCGATCGTACGATTTTGCAAACACTTTAATATTATTTCTGTATTCTACTATTCTTTCTTTATACATTTTCTTCGTATGTGACTCATACAGATGTACAAAGTATCTCATAAAGATGATCTATATCATATTCGGTATGATATGCTAACAATTAGTATACTTATCTGCGGCATTCTTGGAATATATATGGATATATATTATCATCGGTATTATTTGTTTCCCTAAGCTACAAGCGAAGATATATCCTGAGCTGACTCTGTGTGTTATGTTCGAATGTGCTGCCAATTCGTTAAGTGATTGCAGTATTCCGGGAACAGATTTGATCTTAAATATCTATGATTCACATCTCTAGTTCTTTCATGTTATAGAGAAGAAGAGAAGGGCTAAAATAATCGAGGAGTTGATAAATCACACGGGTGACCATTAGCCTACATTAGAACTGAACTAGAGTCGAACAGGTCCAGCCCTAGTTATGCTCTAGTTTAGTTCTGGTTGTGTTTTAGTTCAGTTCTAGTTCTACTTCAGTTCTAATTCGATTCTAGTTCAGTTCAAATTCTGTTCTAGTTCAGTTCTAGTTCAGTTTTAGTTTATTTCTAGTAAAGTTCTAATTCAGATCCCGTTCAGTTCTAATTCAGTTCTTGTTCAATTCTAGCTCAGTTCTTGTTTAGGTCTATTTCAAAAACTGATTTCATTAAAATCGGTACCAAGAATCATGTTTAATTACTGAGCATTTTTAAAAAAAAAATTTATCCCACTTTATATGAAAGACTGATTAACAAATATAAATAAACCACATTGACTTATTTCAATCAGCTCAGATCTTTATTTGGTCAAAATGTATATTGACGCCCACATTCACCACTTGTTGTGATATTAATAATTTTGTCAATATTTAATTATCTCTCATAATTTTAAATCTATTCATAAATTAACAACAATTCCCTTCAAAAACACGTACCACACATTTTCCACAATTAAAGTGACATTAAATTTAATAGATTCTTTTGCAAGAAACCGGCAATAAAACCAGCTTAAACTACAGTTAAATTAACAATAAAAAATACTGTTTAACTGATGAAATCTTTAATTTATGACTGACTAAAGATAAACTCATAACATAAGTTAGTCTTTATTATATATGACTGACATTATATTAAGATGTCAACGTTATTTAATAAATTTTGTGATTTTTTATTTCTTTTGTTGTTGCTTTTTTTTCTTCACCATTTTTTTCTGTGTAATTTTTGTAAACAATTTATATGTCCGACACACGTTTAGGAGTTAAACTCATATTTTTGTTTTTATAATCTACATCATCATAAGTATTAAAGGAGGTATATTAACTTTGTCATTCTGTGTGTAACGTAAAATTAAATCTGAGTCGATTAAGACATGGCTGTCTTTATGTCTGTCTGTCTGTCTGTCTTTCTATGTGCTGTCTGCCTTTCTGTCTGTTTTTGGTGCGCTTCGCTTGAGTATTGCTATAGTCCTAAAAAGTTTCTTCTTTAAAACTAGTACAGTTTATTAAAAGATAATGACCGATATCTGAGGTAACCTCCAAGTTCAAGTGAAGAACTTTCGTAAAACTATCATAAGTCAACAAACTATAACGAAATTTTGTCATGGTATTGAGTAATATATACGTTATTATTATTCCAAATTTTTATTAAAATCGGTTCAGTTGAAAAATAGGTTATAGCCGAAAATGTAACTAATTTTATATCTTATTAAGTATTCATGTGTTATATTTAAAAACAAACTTTTAAATATTTTATACGTTTGTGAGTATATGTGTTAGTGTGTATGTAAGAAATATAACTATTTCTACACACGCATTTGTGGTAGAGGATATCGAAGATTCGGCAAAGCCGAATATAGTATATCATACTTGTTTTTTTTTGTTCTAGTTAACTTTATAAAAAACAAACACTTACATACACACACAATCGCATCTGTAACTACAATATGTTTAAGTTATGTCACTTGATGTCACGTACTTGTTTAGAAATGTTCGTTTAACATGTGTTTTTATGAACATTTATACGATTTGCTGCTGTAGACGTTACTACTTCTTCTAGGGGGAATAAAGTTTGAACCTTTTTTGCTTGGTTGGTTGTATGGTGGGTCAGTAAAAATTAGAGTCGGGGCAATTGTTAAGACAAAAAATGTTAGAGTCATAAAAAATATAAGAATAAATAACATATTTTTTACTATTTGATAAATTACTTTTGTTTTCGAGTGCAAAGAAAAAAGAAACAAAAAATTATAAAGAAAATTTTTATTAATGTGAAACATATGATCAGCAAAAAACAAAATAAAGTTTTAATATTATTAAGGAAACAATTGATAGCACAAGTGAGGGCAGAATTAATAACTTTCGGTAATGATACTAAAACTTTTGACTTCCTAAAAAAAAAAAAAAAAAAAAAAAAAAAAAAACACACAATAAGTAAAAATAAAAGAAATACGAATGATATAATCGGCCATGGTGAATCTTTAATACCCTCCAAATGTCTTTGAAGTATTTTGTATATACACACTCAGACATATATTCACAAAAGCAATACAAAGGTTTTTTTCTGATATAAATCAGAAGCACTTAACGAGTCATAAAATAAGTTGAATTTTGGGCTATAACTTTTTTCTACTGAACCGACCTTGATAATTTAGAGATAGTCACAGATACTGGTCTATATCTGTTAATTTTCTAGACCAATTTTGCTGATTTTTAATAGGAAACTTCACAGGACTATAACAATAACTCAGGATTAATTCCATTGAGTTCTGTCAATTATTGTAGATATGAGCGTGTCAACAACAGAAAGACTGATAGGCAGACAGACGGATACATGGATTTATATTTTGGGCAAACCTAATTTGTTGATTTATAATTGACGATTTTATGAAATTTTTAAATTTAGAGGTTGCCTCATATATCGGTCTATATGTTTTAATTTACTAAACTGATTTTTCTGGTTTTAAATACAAAACTTTACTGGACTCTAACAAATCCTCAGGATAAATTTCATTGAGCTCTGTCTGTATTCATGTGGATATGAGTTTGCCAACAACAGACAGATGGAAAGACAGATTTGACGCAAAAGTATATATATTATTGGGTCCAAGATTATTTTTCCTAACATTGTGGTGGTTGATGGTAAAAAAGAAGAGGATAATAGTCGGCCTAGAGTGACTATGAAATGCCTTACACTATGCTTCTGTGCAGATATCTTAAATAAATTTAACAAGGTTATAGCAGAGATATTTGAAAGAATATTTGAAGCGGGAACCTTCCAAAATGAGTTATCTCGTGTATTCTAAAAGAATGGGATTCAAAGGGAACTAAATCGTATTTGATAAATAAGTAATAACATTAAAGTGTCAGGCAATATAATTTTCTCTTAAAGAGCACAGAAAAAATGTTTACTTATATGGATAACAAATTGCTTTCTAATCAAGGTTAAAAGCGAAAAAAAATATATTTATGTTATAAAATAATGCCATGACTTCAAAATAAAGTTTATACCCCGCTTTAATTAAAATAATATTTGCAAAGTCATACATTCATTTCTAGCTGATCTTCTCTTTCAGTGTATTTTAAAAATCATATGACAATCACAGCCAGATCGTGGTATGTGGAAAAGTAAAGAGTACAAACGCACAAGTCCGCCTGTTTGAAGAACCCTGATATAAAGCCTCAAATGGACGTGAGATTGGATTGTTTTGTTGGCAGGAAATAAATTACATTCACCTAAACTGGGAATGGATTACATCCTTAAAAAAATATTTTTTTGTTTCAGATAAAGCCAGAGCACAATGGGGTTAGGGATGGAACTAAGAGTTCCGAAGGGGTACTCAGGTTAGGGGCAGGTGGAGGATCAAACCTTAAATGGCCCTGATAGCCATTAAAGAGTTAAGATAAATATATCCGAAAATAAAACGCAATGCCTACGTTGTCACAGCAGGACAGACGAGTAGTAAAAGTGGCTTATCAGTGAAGCAGCAGCAGGTCAGGCAGAGGAAGTAGCAACAGGGAAAGATAAAAAGGATTATATGGGTAAGAGGAACGAGAGTGGTACACTGGAGTATGAAAACTCCAGTACAATGAACATTTAATAAATGCTTGATCGAGCAACCGCTATCGGTTCAAACTTACTGTAGGAAAATTTCAATAAAGCAGTGGAACTTAGTGTATAAAAACGGTAGTAAGTAGATTCATTCGATTCAACATAGGGAATATTGATTTACAATCAGTAAGTTTAACTTCAGGAAGGTTTACAATCGGATTAAAGTTTATTAGGAGTTACACTCCTCTGGGCTAATAGTAGAATATTTCTTGGAAGAAACAATCGCAAAAGTATTGTGAAAAAGGCAAAATTTTGCATTAAATTTAAGATTTTACATATATCAGGTGTTTTTAAAGGAGGTGTAGTACTGGCTATATCACCGAGACATCAAAATACGGCATAAGTTCTCAATAAAATGTTCCCAAATTCAAGTGACTTAATAAATAACATTAAAAGCTTTGAACACGACTAATTATACCCCAGCTGCAATCCTGGATATCCGTAGGTTCCTTGCACTCCTTAGATCTTATTCGGCTAAAAATCGTTTGAAAATTTAAAACTTAAAATGGACTATACTTTTTCATAAGGTGCTTTGCTTTCAGCCTTAATAACTTCATTTGGAAAAATGCTGCTCCCCTTCGTCTGTTACTAATCTTTTTATAGCCCCCCGCCTTGGTGCAAAATGGCTGTTAAGTGAATTTTGAAAATTATTAATAAAACCTTGTAAATTAATTTTTGTAATTCCCCTCTCCTCTAAGTAAAACATCTTTAATCCTCCTTAATCTTCATAGTTATTTTTAGTTTCTCATTTTCCAAAATTTTAAAGAGGTCATAAGATGTTGCCACTGTCATTTTTTGCCTTTTAAGCAAATAATTCCAAAAATACATCAGGTGAACTTATTTAGGTCAATAATTGCGGTTAATGGCATATTTAATACACTTATACGATTATTAATTTACACTTATGGCGGTATTTCTTTTTAATATTTATTTATAAAATAAATTATTTTATTCTTCTTCTCTTCTTTTAATGTCATTTTTGTCATAAACCTGAATGAACAATTGAAAAAAGAAACAACTTTCGCCACACTTGCCGGTCGATTGGTTAACATGGGAGGGAATCATTCTTTTGCTCTCTACATGTCATATCTTTTATGGTGTTCAGTAGCTAATATAATTATACAGTGTGAAATATAATTAAAGATGCATTAGAGTTTTTAATTGCTTTTATGATGATAAAAAGGAGTTTTCTAATGACATTTATTGGAAGTAACTTGTTTTTTATTATACTCTCCAGAAACACAAATGATAAAGGGAGGCATATTAAGTTTGTCAATCCGTTTGATCCCAACAGCATCAAATCAAAATCTGAGTCAATTTACTTATGTTCATCTGTCTGTTGGTCTGCCTGTCTAACCTTGACGTCCTAAAATCAGACTAAACTGTTCATCCAATTTTCATGAAATTCGCTAGACTGATATTTGCTTTAGTGGAAAATGGTAAACTATAAAAATTTTGGATAGGGCAAAGGGGTGGACTATCTCCCTTACAAAGTAATAATAATTTATGAAATTTGGCCCGTGAATTTGTCGACACATTATTGTAGACTATAAAATTTTACTAACAAAATGTACAAATTTAGGATTTTGTAAGAGGGAGTGGTATCTCCCTTATAAACGGAAATTTGCATATAGTAGATCTCTGAAACTGTTAGAGAAATTTAATAAAATTTGTCCCTTTATAACAAATATTTTAATTAAATAAAATTCAAATGGAACACGGCGGAGTTATATTTTGCTTCCAAAAATATCGCTGAAAGTGTTACAGAAACTTATAAACAAAGTAACTTTGGAACAGGGGAAGTGCTATTTCCATATAAGCGGAATTTTCAACTATTCCAATTATTTTTAAATCGAACATGGTGGAGGATATTAAAGATTCGGCAAGGCCAAATGTAGGAATCTTACTTGTTTTTAGTTCTCTTCTCCACTAAGTGAGTCCCAAACCAAAAAAATATGTTTATATCCATGAGGATATATAGAGTCACAGATTATATAAAGTCTTTTCTAATCATTGAATTGAACAGCATATTACACGCGATTATCCGCGACTAGAAAATGATGATAACTTCAAACTTATTTTCACGATTGCGAATATTATGGGAAAATTATTGTAAAATCGCCCTTAAAGCTTCAAGGCTAATTTAAATCCGTACTTTATATAATTTTTTGGGACTGCAACTTGCTTTTTTTCTTTTCTCTTATCTAATTATATTACATAGATCGATGAATTGTATATAGCACGATGAGGTAAGCAAAAATGCGAATGGCTTTATCTGGGACCAGAAAATATTGATTAGATTTGATGTTTGTATTTCTATGATTCATTAGATTCACAGATTGCGTATAGTCTTCACTTCCACTGTTGATGAGTTCGATCTCGACTAGAAATGATTTCATATTTTTATTTTGTGATCCCAAGTTTAGGTTCGTTGAAATAGGGGTTCAAAGTCCTTGCTAAAAGTGCTCTAAAAATTGAGGAGAGTCCGTTAAACTTTTGTTAAATTAAGATCCCTTTGGAACTATGTTATTTAAGCAACGAAGCTAAGAATGCTGGCGCTTGCGATATTAGAAGAATGTAAATTTAAAATTGTTTTAAATATTAGTTATTAATGTAACCAATATTGGACCAAGTTTATATGTAAGAGATCCCTTCCCGGAAAATGATTTTAAATTTCTAAAAGTATTATATATGGGCCGATTTTATTGAAATTTAAGACAATTATTTTTCTAACTGTCCTAAATTATTTTAAAAATATCGGCCCATATTTTAATGTAGTTCTAATACAAGGCCCCTTCCTGAAATATTATATGCGACTTCATAATTAAATTTTTAATATTATACATTGCTAATTGATGAATCTGATGATTATCGACCCATATTTTGCTATAACTTGCAGTTTAGTCTCCTTCTCGAAAAAGGGCTATAATTTGAACAGAGTTTATTCAGGTAGTTTAAAAATTGTATTTAGATAATTTTCGGACCATATTCGCTTAACACTCTTCCGGAATAGGGCTAAGACTTCAAGGATTCTTAGATATAGACTGATTTTACCAAAAAGTTTCTTTTTTGTTTATTTTATTATTTCCATTATTCTCAGAGAAAATGGCAGATTAAGTTGGCGAAAAACTATTTTTTATGGTCCCATTATTATAGTTTTAATATATTAACATATCGGAAATGGGCAGCATTCGAGCTCCACCCATTACGCAGTAAAGCGGAAAGGGGCTTATATTTTACCAAATCAATTCGACAACATCCCAGCTACTTTATGACTTTATAAGAATATTTTTAGGGCTACAGAATTATTTCCAAAAAAATTGATTTGGGCACACTGTTCAACGTTTATGTAGACAGGCAGCCGGACAGACGCACGGACATCTTTAAATCGGCTCAGTAAGAGTTTAAGGATCGATTAAGGCAGTTAAAGGTGTGTGAAGCTCTACTTTCTTATATGTTATAAACAAACAATTCTGCCCCATTGTGCATTGTAACTGTAAATGCTCGTTTGTAATTAAAGTTGTTTACACAAAATATCACTACAAGTTAAAATCCAATTAAATTGTTTAATTCAATTAAATTAAATTTGTTAATATTATTAAATAACTGGTTAGTTATTATATTAAATTACAATATTTCCGTTATTATTCACATTTATCTATGAAATTAATAATATTTTAATTAACATTGAAATTCAAAGAAATTGAAATTCAATAAAATTATTTTAGGCTGAAAAACTTGAACAAATATTCAATAACAAATAAATTTAACATCAAAATAGTAATAATTTGTTTAAAACCAATTTTTCTTCAAGTGAAATAAACACAGACTTGTGTGGTAAATTAAGTGGTTGCGGCTGGTCGGTAACAGCAACGGCAACGGCAACATCATCATCATCACCATCACGATCAACATTATTTCAAAATTATTGCATATGAAATCTTGAAATTGGTATTATTAATGTTGTTCTTCATATGTGTTATTGTTGTTTTATTACCTCCATTCCGTTTATTGACTTTACCACAGATATTCATGGTAACATCCTCTCACACTTCTCATACACACTTGACATTCACATTGAAATTTTGTTGTTGTTGATGGTGAAATGTAAATTGAAATCTGAAGAGTTGGATATTGGAGAATTAATAAGAAAAGTGGTTTTCAGAAAAAGATATACATATTAAGGAATGGTAGTACCCTATATGTGGTAGATAAGACTATATCATAGAAAGAAACTGTATTAACGGAATATCCGATTTCAAATATAGTATTTTGAATTAGAAAATAAAGCGTTAATTTTGATCAAATGTTTAAATTCATATAGAACTTATTAACGGTTAAGCATAAAAATAACTGTTATAAAAGCAGTCAACAACATAATGTCATTTTAGCTCTTCAAGGTCAGGGACTTTAAGATCTCAAAAAGTATTTTTTGCGATTAATTCTATAACTTTGAAACTTCAGAAATTGAAATTTTATCTTGAACATTTTTGAGGTACTTACTAATTGACTTGGAAGGAGACAAGTTGTTAGTTACAGGAGACCAAGAGAGGACCTCTAAAGTTGAAAATCTTATATGATTTTTTAAAGCTGGAACTTTATAAAGGATTTGTTTGAAAAATATTTACATATAGATTGTCCATATCTGGCTGCGCCGAATTTTATATACCCATGAATTTAAATTTAGTTCAAGGGAAGAACCTCTTTTTGAAACTTATCAAATACTCATTAGTAAAAGATTTTATATTTAAAACAATAACAAAACAAGTAAGAGTGTAATAGTCGGATAAAACCGAACAAGCCTCGTGGATTCCGCTTTTACGGTTTGTAGTTGTATAAAATTTACTTATTTTAAATATTTTCTTCTTACTCTTACTATTGATTTTCGAAAGTAGAGGTTTTATGACAGTTATCGGAAGTTTTTGGTTACATAGATCTAAAACATAAGAATGTTTAAAACTGCTACCTGTAGAGTGTACACAATGTTAACATGAACAGCCAGCCAGATAGAGAGATACACAGAGAGACAGACGGACCAACATCCTTCAAACAAAGGTGAGTTTATCTGTATATAACAAACATCAGCATAAACGCATAACACCTCCTGCCCGCCCCCCATATTTTGGGAATGGGATCTTATATCGAAAGAACTAAATATGTACTGATACTCGTGAAATCAATTATATATATTTTAAGCAGTGAGAAAACTACATTCATAAAACAAGTTACGAATATTTAAGAAAGTTAGAAAACTTATTATGCTGAATTTCAATAGAATCGATATTTCAAGCTAAAATCAATATTCCGGAAAGGAGACAAATATGGGAAATATATCAAATGATGATTGCAGCATAACTTTAACCTTTTTTATGAAAACAAATATGTTTTTTGGGAAATTTTAGAAAATTATATACAAAATTCCACTGATTTTGAGGTGTATCAAAATTTTGCATAAATTTAGCTCACAACATTTTTTCTATTGATCCAATTTTGATGATGAAAGTACATGGAGCTATTGTAAAATTCTGCCCAAAATCCAATTACTTTATCTTTAAAAATTTAGAAAAGTCGTTCTTTGTAATTTTGAGGTTTCCCAGATATCGGTCTATTACTTTTTATCTTGGACCGCTGTAGCTGCTTTTGAAAAGGAAACTCTTTAGGACAACAACAAATAATGTGGCCGCATTTTATTTGTATAATTATTCTAGCCATTAGAATGCTTCCAGTAAAGAAAAGCTGAAGAAAATCCATGTACAGAAGTAAATCAATATACATACTTTTATGGTCTAAATATCCTTTAAACGATAGAGATTTCCTGCAAATTTATATATATTTTTGTAGACAATTATTGAGTTAATTTATTTGAATATTTTTATAAAAATCGATTTTTTAAATCAAAACCGACGTGACCTAATTAGGAGTTCCACTCCCCGTCTCCTGAGCCCATTCTAAATTTGTGCCCTTCCAAAGCAATAGAAAAACATCTTAATAATCTTCATCTGAAAATTCATTACAAACATTTTCATTAGTACAAAGGTAATAAAATTATTTCCAAAAAGGACTTTAAGTACCACTATATATACATCATATTCAAGTAGTGATCCCCTTAGTCACCTTTATTATACCTTCCACCACCATAAGTTGTGAAGCGGGTATGTTAACTTTGTCATTCCGTGTGTAACGCTAAGAAGGAATAACCTCAGATCCCTTAATGTATATATATTCTTGCATCAAATCGAAATCCGAGCCGATTTAGCTATGTCCGTCTGTCTGTTGTTGGTATGTTCACCAATAACTGACACAGCTTAATGAAATTTCTCCTGAATGTTTGTTATAACAAGATATAGACCGATATCTGAAGCAGCCTTTAAGTTCAAGTATATTCTTGCATCAAATCAAAATTTGATCCGATTTAACTATGTCCGTCTGTCTGTCTGTTGTTGGCATGTTCACAAATAACTGACACAGCTGAATAA
The DNA here is from genome assembly GCA_004302925.2 of Cochliomyia hominivorax. Classification (NCBI taxonomy): domain Eukaryota; kingdom Metazoa; phylum Arthropoda; class Insecta; order Diptera; family Calliphoridae; genus Cochliomyia; species Cochliomyia hominivorax. The sequence continues at coordinate 81,355,419 of PYHX02000495.1, read as the reverse complement.
AATTTCTCCTGAATATTTGTTATAACAAGATATAGACCGATATCTGAGGCAACTTTCAAGTTCAAGCGAAGAATTTTCGTGCAATTTTCAATTATATAACTTCATTATCATCGAAAAAAAGTTAAAGCCAAAAATATAACTTATTTTTTGGCACATTAAGGGTGCCAGTATTACATTAAAGAAAAACTTCTATATACTGTATACATTTGTAAGTGTATGTGTTAACATGTATGTACGATACAAATCAATTGTGGTGGTGGGTATTAAAGATTGGCATAGCCGAATATTGAGTTCTTTCTTATTTTTAACCTTAAATTCTTCAATAATCTTTAAGATATTTTTTTCAAATATTTAAATCTCTCATCTATAAATATGGTTAAATTGTTTCTTCTTTTGTTTTTTTGTTGTTTATTCATGTTTAAAGAATCTTCATTGAATTAAGTTTTTTTCTGCTTATTTTAATTGATAATTATGCTTTAAGGTCAATAAAGCAATAAGTGGTTTTAATTTTGAGTTATTACGCAGAAAAAAAAGAAATAATAATTATTTATTTTATTAATCTCTTTAGGGAGTTATTGATTAATTCGATTAAATTTCACATAATTTATTTTAAATAATTATAATTCGTATAATGAGTCAGAAAAAAGGTCAAATGGAATTAAGAATGGAGTACTTTAATCATAAAATAGGAAAATATAGGAAACAAATAAAGGTTAATTGATCTTTAAATAGAATTATTTTAAAGACCACGCAGTACAAAAGAGTTTTTTGTTGAAAGTAATTCTTTAATTAGGGAACTATTGAATATGTTTAAGTGAAATTTTACATGGACATTTCAAAGGATTTTTTAACTGCACAAGATGCCCCTCTAATAGACTTAATTTTTACTTGGGTACAAAGATTTTTTTCAAAAATTCTCAAGATTTTATGGTACTTAAATAACCTATAAAACAAGTAAGAATGCAATATGTTGGTCAAGCCCGACTATCTAATACCTTACACTACATTGTTGATGAAAAATGATGAAAAAATTAATGAACCACAGCACATTATCGTGACACTTACATACATGTGAAATTTATGCGTTTTAAAATTAATTTTTCTGAGGTTTATATGGGAGCTACAAGAAATTATGTACAGACCCTCATATAATATTTATACTAATTTTAATAATTATTATAACAATACCAACGTTTAAGTAAGATTTTATGCCTTTCAAGTTGGTATTTGTCAAGAGTCTAATATGGGTCCTATAAGAAGCAATAGATCGAACCTTCACATAATTTGTCACATCGTTTTAGAATATCATAAAACTTATTGTTGAAAATGGTATAACTTTGTCATTGAATGTGTAGCGCTAAGAAGGAATCATTTCAGTCCCTTTACTTTTGCATTAAATCAAAATCCGAGTTCTTCTATTTTTGGCACGTCGACATCCACAATAATCAGTGAAATTTGGCCTGAGTATTTATTACAGTTCTGGGAAATTTCCTTTTTTAATTATTGGGCCAAAATACTCTTCAAATTTCATCAAGATATTGCTAAAAATTGGACCTGCAGACTGTTCATAATGTTTACATGGACATCGTTTAATCGACTCAGAAAGTGATAATGAAACGAACGATCTACTTAAAGGTAATAATAATATAAATATAAATTATTAATATGCTTTCGTGTTTAAGATATATTTGGTCCAAACTACTATGTTGACACATTTTAGAACATGTTTCAGTTTCTTGGACTTGTTTGCGCTCTTTTTGGGTGGAAAAAAGTCTAAAATATTATCTGGATTCTGCATAAATTTTTAATTATTCGAAATTTTTTATTAAGTCTATATAAAAATTACTGGTTTGTCCGGTTTCTCATAACTAATATACGATCCTACGATTATATATACTTTTTTAATTATCGCCAGTTTCGTAAATAACTATTCATGCCGAATTTAAAATGGACACCTAACGAACACCTGGCCATATAAGCAAACATCATTAAAATTTTGCAAACATTAATTCACATCAGTCAAAAGTCGTGATTTTGCTGCTGTAGGTAAAAAGGAGATGAGGATTTAGTAGCATTAATCGACAGAGAAGTTACTGTATAATTATACATTCCAATGACCCCAAGTAAGTAAAGTAATATAAATGGACTAAGTTAACTTTGAAGCTGAATGGCCATGACTCCAAAGTAATGGGATTAAAATAGTAATTTGTACGGCTCAAACGATCACAGATAAGATGTACAGCTGACTCACTTGAATAATATGAAGTTCAAATGATAGCAGATACGATGTACAGAAAACAGTTAATTTACTTGAAGAAATCAATCTACGAATAATGAGAATATTCGATTAGGCACGAGTTCATAATTTTGCATTAAGAAAACTTTCAACAAAACTTTGGTAAATGGGAGATGATAACGACCTTCTGACTGTTATTTGTGATACTGATTTCAAAAGTTTTTTGTAAATATACTTTACTTAAACCAGAGCATAAAAAATAGCATTATTATCTCTTATTTCTTCTAAAAAAGCCAGCATCAATGGTGATTTGGCTACGTCCGTCTGTCCCCGATTCGTGGATAGGCATACGATTGTTAACCTTTTTGGAACTGATGGCGGCTGGATCTTCGAATCAACTCCACTATTGCTGTTTTTGCAGCTGCCTTTTTCATGCCGATTATTTACACTCTTTTGCTGCCCTTGCTGCTAGTCATCGCCTCCTTTTCGTTATGTTCGTCTTTATCCATTTTTGGTCTCACACCAGTTGGTCAAATCCTTGTCCGACAGGGTGCTGTTCAATGTTAGAGTTCAATTTTTTTGTTAAAATTGTAGATATATACTTGTAGAGCGGTGGATCATCAGTCCCGAACTGTTTGAAATTCAACTGGTAGAAATCGAGTTGTTTATGAAATCCACGCGGACACTAATGTATAGCACCACGGCAGACAGCTGTCCCTCGAACTTCGATTTCAGCATGACTGTTGATGTGACCCCTTGAGGAGCGTCGTGCAGAAGAATATAGCATCACTACTTTTTAACATGATATATATCCCAAATCAATTAATATCAGACACATATGACTGACATGACAATTAATGTGTTAAATATCGATTATCTCTAGAACGAGTACCTTAATAACTTTTCTATTAAAGTTTTTAGCTAAAAAATGCACCAGAATTGAGATAAGCAGAGTTTTGGGACTGAGAAGCGTATCGAGTATTTACTTGTCTTAAATAAAAAGAAAAAACATAATATAATTTAAAAAATCTAATAATTTAATACTCACGTATGTTTCCTCTTTTATATAATAAATTATGCACCTAAACTCATTCTGGATCTGCTATTTAATACCTCCCTTTTATATCTTATTACCTTGATTTTATATGAAAACACGCTTTGCAGTGAAAATGCAACAGGAAATAATATTATTTTAGCATGACATTTTATTTGCACTTTTTAGCAAAAAAAAAAAAGAAAAAAATACAAAAAAGCAAATAATGCTAAAACTTTAAAAGACAGAATAAAAAGAATAGAAATGATTTATGAATTTTAAGATATGAAGAAAAAATACATAAAACTTGATAAAATGTTTCCGAGAATAAATAATTTATTATAAAAATATTTAAAAGATAAAATAATTTTAAATAAATTTTTATTATGGAGTGGGATAGAAAAATTCTTAACATACATATATAGTAATAAAAATGAGACCTCTAAACTTGCAGATTTAATTTTTATATATTACACCACTACAATTTGTGAAAAGAGTATAATAACTTTGTCTTTGCATGTGCAGCGCTAAGAAGGAATCATTTCAGTCCCTTTGCTTTTGCCCACATCCACAATAATCCATGAAATTTGGCCTGGGTATTTGTTACTGTTCTGGGAAATTTCCTATTCAACAAAATCGGTTCAGTATATTAAAAGGTATAGATTGATAACTGAGGTAACCTTTAAGTCAATTACAAATGAACAAATTGGCATAATTTTTGGCCATAATATGAAGTTATATGTTGCTTTTCACGCCAAAAATTATCAAAATCGGTTCTGAAGAAAAAAGTTATAGTCCTTTAACAATAGACCAATATCTCTCCACTGGCCTTAGCCACGGGTAGTTTGGAGGACATCATGTGGAACATTACTTCTATACGATCTGGATATTATATCAAAGGACAAATGCTTCCTGTACTATTAAATAACATTGGAAACACAAAAAGAAGTTTTAATTAAAATGTGTTTTAAGAACTTTTTGATCTCACTCCTTAAAATGAGAATTTTTGAAATATTTTAAAGTTAAATATGAAATTTAATTAAACACTTGTGGGCGTTTTAAAATGGCCCATTTAACAGTTAAGTTTTATTAGTTTGGGAAATAATTTATGATCAGAAAAAGGGGTTAAAGTTCAAACCTTATTTTTGAGAATAAAAACTAAAATTTATGATCGAAGTTAAAAATTAAAAAAAAAGAAAATAAAGAAAATTTAATTATAATTTATAACCATAATAAATTACACCAACCATACACAGACAATAAAACGATCGTTGATCATGCTATGGAAAATTAGAGGGTTGATCAAACACTATTTAAGGGTGTGACTAATTTTAAACAAAAAAAAAGCAAATAGTTTGGGATAAGATCGTTTCAAAAGATATGTGCTCTCAATTATAAATTATCATATGAAAAAATGTTAATAAAGATAACAAATTAATTTGTTACAATTATAATTTGATAGAAAAAATGTCTTTAGGGTAAACAATAAAACATTAAGGGTATTCAGTATCACTTAAACAAAGCAATTTTAGAAACCCTCTTAATATTTAATTCCATTTGTTATGATAAAGTTGAAATACCTTCCTTTTAACAATGCTCATCAAATACCACTCTCTGAAAAGTGGCATAACTCCAAAATGTAAATATTAGAAAAAAAGAATTAAATTAACATTCCCAAAGAAATTGTTTTCTTTTTGGATTTGTTTCTTTTCATTCCTGGTATGAAAACTTATTTTTATTTGTTTCCTTTTAGTAGTTTTTCATGGAAGTTTTCTTTTCCTTTTTTCTGGCAACAGCATAACAATTGTTTGAATAATTTTGTAAACAACATTTGCAACAATTTTTTATACTCTAACATTTTTTCTCAACCCTACAGTTTTTTGGGTGGACCCTGAAAAATTTCCAAATTCCCTCTGCAAACTGTGAGAAGCAACACCCTAATTTGTTCAACTATTTAATCGACACCAGGTGTATCGTAAGGCGACCACAGTCTTAATATCGTCACATTTCATATTGTCTGTATTTATAATCCCCTCTAGTTAATGGAATGAAGGTATTCAATCTCCTGTCACACTATTGGTGACTTCTATTGCAATGCAAGAGCACATCGTGAGCGATATTGGTTTGATATCGCAAAAAAACACATTGAAATAATATGACATTTACGAGTAATCTCACCATATCGGGGGTTACTGGTTCTCATGCTACCAAATGTTGTTGTCTCCCAGTTTCATCAACAAATTGTCTGGGTATTGGTTCACCTTATCTGTAACTCACTTACTTGCTCTTCTCTTGCTCTTCCAAGTAAAGCTATTTTCCAAGGCGGGATTTATCTCTAGAACGTCAATCCATTTGGGTTTTTTTAAAAGAAACATTAAGCATATTGTGTATGTCCCCTTTGAAATCTTTATTGCCACCAATTGTATTGTAAAAAGGGAGCCAAATGACTAGTTAGAGGGCACGGTGAATAGTGGTATTGCTTGGCTAGCACGTGGCAGTCACCAAAAATTGCTGGGTTTAGTTTTATATTAATTTGAATGTGTGTGTTTTTTATTGTATAAAAATTCGAGAAATAATTCCAACTAACGAAAAAACAAGGAAATAGTCAGGCTTTTGTTGTAGGTTCTTTACAGATCAGATTAGGCATTATCAGACATATTTATGGCACATACAACTTCAAGTTTATATGCTAAAAATTATATTCCCAAACAAATAATTTGAAACTGTAATAAAGTTCGATGTCATGATTTTTGTTAGACCAGAATTTATAAATAGATATAATGGAAGGTGAAATAAAAAATCACCTGATTATTATTTAGATAGACAATCCATAATAGTGTTTTCAGAGGCAGCTGTATCATTCGGAAGTTTTTTTCGACAAGAAAGATCAACCAGATACAGCTGAGCTGTTACTACAACCAAAAATCGGAAACCTATATTAATTGGCAATGGGATCTTGGAACTAGGAGTCTTTCCAAGTTACTGCAATTTCCCATAAATTATCATGGTATATAAAACAATAAATTATTAACGATACCTTCTTTCTGTCGACCCATTAGTGTGAAGGTATTTGAGAAACTTTTACTGAAGAGAATTATGTCACATAGCCCTTGGTTATTGGAACCCTATTTGCTTTGCGTTAAATATCATAATCTTGTTATAGAGAAATTTGGAATATACGTAGGATTGCCACAAGGTGATTTTCTTGTACAATCTGATAATTTCTCAAAAAGTGGCCCATCCAAAGCATCTATCCAATTGAATACAAATTTGCGACACGTTGAAATGTGGCGAAGAATTTGCGAAGAAAAGACATTCTGATAAGATCGTTCTAGAACCTATCTGGACCATTGTCATCAACTATGGAGAATAATCAATAACTCCAATATCAACTATGGGAAATGACTTAAATCTCCAATATATTATTGATTGGGTCTTCATTATTTTAAACATGACAGGAACAGTATGGATCTTCAGTAAAGCTTAGCGTTTTGTGATGTAACAAGCCGCATTTTTAAATATTGGAAGAGTCATATCGCCTTAGTACTGCATTATTACTTGATCTTAAGTTAAAAAAATAATTTTTATTTACAATTTTAAACCGGATGCCAGAGTATCGATTTTTCAAACATTGTAAATATCATTTGAGAGTCTAGATTAGACACCCTTTTTAGCAAAATTGAGGGTTCATCCATTAAACCAAATACTACTTCAATTAACCTTTTTTACCTGGTAAAGGTTTGCTTATTCTGTAATAAGCTAAATCGAAAATTACTTTTTAGGAGGGGAGAGCACTCGAAAATTTATAAAAAAAGCTATTTATAGTTAATATTCAAGTTATCGGAGGTAAATCCTGTTTATAATACATAACAGAACAGGAGTGTGTATGAAAGTAAGTATTTTCTTAATCAAAATTAAAAATTCAGTAAAAATACAATATAATATTTTTTTTAGTCGTTAAAGCAGCTCTGGGTAAATAAATACCTATCGCGTCATCGTCGTTATCTCTTAAAGGCGGTCAGACTATACTTCGTTTGCTTGCGTTCGAAACTTTTGCGCCTCACTTTTTCGCATTGGTTCATGTTGAAGCATGCCTTCGTTTTAAATTGGAATACTACTGGTTGAAGACCATAAAAAATTAATTTTAACCAAGGTTTCAAGGACCCCTCCTACATATACGAAGGTGCAGGTCGTGATCTGGAGTAACCGGAATTATCGTGATATACCCTGGCCCTTGACATCAAACTTCAAAATTAAAGAAAAAACAATAATAATTTTTCAAAGTGACTATCGATCTAATGGGCCAGAACAAACATTAATCCAGGAAGGCAGGACGATCAAAAATGAGAAAATATTTATTAATCGTACGTGCACAATGTTTAAAGTACCGTCTATGGGACAGAAGACATACATGGGTCTGTTATTAAAATGTAGGATTTGATCTATTTAAAGCAGACGTGAGCACTTACACAACGGAGTCGACTTTATAAGCAGATGACACCACAATTCGTGTGTAGTGTGCCTCGAAGTCGCATTATATTTTAAATACCGAACCTTTATTTATTTATATTTGGCAAATTTAATGGTGTTTATTTGGTTTAACAATTCGTTAGTTTTTTACTCAACGACTGCCAGAATAAAAAATCTTTTGCTTCTCCTCCACTTCTTGTTAAAGTTCAACTAGACACAAGAAAAAAACTTGCTGCTAAAAATTGTTGTGGTCACTGCTTTTTCTCCTACCAAAAAGAAGCGATAAAACAAAATAAATAAAAGAAAATTGCAAACAAAAACAAAGAAATTATCTGTAGAATTTTCTTCACAGAATTTTAAAACAGTCAAAGCAAAAAAAAGATCTACGGCACAAGACTAGAAAAACAAGCTTAATGCGTTAAACAGAGAAATAAAGCGACAGAGAAAAACTTTGCAAAAAAACTTTAAGCTCTTAGAAAAAAAGCCAAGTTAACGCATAAAGTTGCTATAGTTTTTCCATACTTTTGAAAAAAAAGTTATTTTTTCCAGTTGTTTGTTTTACGTTTTTTTATACTGTTTTGGCCCAGTCTATAGAATTGGTAACAAAAGTTTTTCGATTTTTTTATAAGTTTAGTTCAGTTTAGTTTTGGGTGTATCCAAGAGTAAATTTTGGCTATTTTCTGTTGCAACTATTATTATTGTTGTTGTTATTTTTTTTAAATATTTATTTTAGTTTAAGTTCGAAAGAATAACAGTTTGTCACAGAAGTTGTTTGAAAGTTATTGAAATAGAATTATGTGGCAATATTGTGATAAAATTTTAGAATAGTAGTAATGCAAGAGGCAATGACAATAGTTTTAGTGGGTCAAATTTTCATGGTAACTTGACATTAACATTTGAATTTTTACACAGCACAATCAGCTTTAATTCGCTAAGCTGTCGGCAATGCTACAAAAGTTCATGGTCGATCACTATAATTTTTCTTGATGAAAAGAGCTGAAAAATGAGACCATTTTGGCTAAATCTTATCTAGTATAGAAGTCGCAATGTTAGTTAGTGATTACAGTTTTAGTCTCATTTAGCTCCATTTCTTCCAGTTTAACCAGAGATCACATTTAAAGTTTTCAAATAAAAAATATAATTTTGGGCGAAAAATGTAAGTGAATACGATTTGATTCTCTTTTGGCTCCACTTTTTCTAGATGCAAAGTGCAAGTGATTACAGACTGAGCCCAATTTTAGCTCTCAATCTCCGACTTCTGATGCATAATGTAAGTGATTAAGAAGATTAAGAAATTAGATTTAAAATTCTTCATATAAAATGTCGATTTATGGTGCAGCATGCAAGTCGTTACTGGTAGATGCCCTATTTAGTTCTTTAAAATATCGACCAGAAATCGCATCTAAAGTTTTTCATATAAAATATCGACTTCTGATGCAAAATGTTAGTGATTACAGATCTAGTTTCATCAGAAAAGTTTTTCATACAACATATCGATTTTTGGTGCAAAACACAAGTGATTAGAAATTGAGCTCTATCTCTTCTTGTTTAGCTAGAAATTAGATTTAAAATTCTTCATATAAAATGACGTTTTACGGTGCAAAATAGAGGCCCTTTCTGGTTCTATGCCTTCTAGTTTAACCAGAAATAAGATTTGAGTCCTTCACGATTTTTGGTCATAAATTAAAAACATTCGAATATATAAAACAAGTAAGAATACTTTATTCGGATATGTCGAATCTTTAATACCCTCCACCACTATATTGAAGACAACAATCTAGTTGTCTGAATTTCGATAGAATTGGTCTTAAAAATAATAAATATTCAAACAACAGTTTTATAAGGTCAAAACCGTTTTCCATAAAGGGGCGTTAAAATGAAGCTATAACAAAATCTGAACCGATATTGCTCAGAATAATATATACTCAAGACAGTTAGAAAAACTATTGAGGCGAATTTCAACAGATTTTGGTAACTATTTACTAGTTTTATAAGATCAAACATGTTTTCCGGAAAGGAGACTTATATTGGAGTTATAATAATATATGGACCGATATTAATTAAATTCATAAAATATATTCAGAACGGTTAGAAAATTAATTGTGTCAAATTTCAACACAATTAGTTCCTATTTAAGAATTGTATAAATTATAAATCATATTCCGGGAATGGGCATTGTATGAGAGCCAGATCAAATAATGACCCCTATCTTGTTTCTTTGGGGTGTATCAAAATTTTGCCTATTGCCGCCTACAACTTTTTTATTGATCCGATTTTGATTGATAAACAACATATAACTGTATTTTTTTTTTAATTTTTTAGATCCAATTACCTTTAGAAAAAGAAAAGTACTTTTTCGGAATTTTGAGGTTGTCTCAGATATCGGTCTAAACTTTTTTGCTGATGAAGCGATAAAGATGGTTTTAAAAGGAAAATACTTAGGACAATTCGACAATATTTCGACGATTAAGAATGTCTCCAACAGACAGTCGAACACAGCTTTGATGTAAGAATATATATACATTATGGGGTCTGAGATGTTCCCTTCTGTGGAGATATAAAAATTACAAAATTCAATAAAATCTTATATTTACGTTATTTTCAAATGTTCACTTCTGGTTTATAGCAAATAATTAACATGAATATTACCAGCACAATTATAGTAAACCAACAACAACATAATCAAGATCATATAATAACTATTTTATTTACAAAGACAAAGATTGATCAATTAACGCCGTAATTTTATTAAGTGACCAGAAATCGTGATTTTATTGGCACAGACCCAGCACACGTTTCGTAATTAAATGTTTTTTTTTTTTGCTTTGTAAAAAAAAATAGCATATTATTACAAATGGAGATAAATTATTGAATATTAAGATAATAAGAAGTAATAAAATATTATGAATGATTTAATGAGATAAAGTGATTTTCACATATTTAGTGGTAATACAATATAATGAAGATTATTTAAACAGTAATTAATCAAAGTTATAATTAAATTAAAATTATATAAATAACATTTAAAGGCCATTCGACAAAGATGACAAGCTAAAATGACAGCTGTCTGTTTACTGACATATTGTCAACGAAATGTAAATAAACAAATATGGTGCTCAGTGAGAGCAAAACTTCTTTTTTTGGATATAAATTGATAACTTTGGTGCTGTTAAAAATGTCTTAATGACATTTTACAATAATATTTTCCAGTTTTCTTCCAACTGATTTTGAAGGAGAACAAATTCTAGAAGGTGGACGTTCTAATCTCAGTTATTCTCAATAGAGATTGCAGATTGATCCCAAGACCAGTTTTATGGAAATAAATATTTCGTAATGAAATTTATCATGACCATTATTGGGATGTGTTTTCAGTTGATTTTTAAAGTTCAGGGTCCAGTGGATAGGGTGCTGAGGTCCAAAGTTGTTTAAATAGAACTCGCATTTGCGAACGCGTTACAGCGGATCGGGAGAAAATTTTAATTTCTATAACATTTATTTAAAAGTTTAGAAATGAGAAAGAGAGAGAGAATTATTAAAAAAGCTGCATAGAAAATGTATTAAATTTTCTGTAGGAAACCAAGTTTCAGGCAATTTTCCGTTGAATGCTTAAAGTATTTATACAATTGTTTTGAACTTAGTCCAAATTTCTTCATATGGTCCAAACTATCTTTTAAATAGATTATATAAATAGATTCTCATAACTTTATTATAAAATACTTTTAAAACTGACTTTCTTCGTTTAGGTGTTCGCTTTGTGGTTATAAGAGGCTGAAAAGAAGCACGGTTAGCGGTGACTATTTGGTACGAAAAGTTAGAGCTTATAAAGGTTTAAACCATAATAGGCTTAAAAGGTTTCTACCCGGAATTCTGCCAAAAATTTAGGCGCCAAAATCAGAGTACGGAAATTAAAGACAAACTTTGGTTCTGGCAGATTTTTCGCAACTACCTGATCAAAAATTGTATGTTCGAGGGTCTATTGAAGAAAAGTTTAGCATCCAAAAATATTCAAAAATTCCCAAAAAGGTCATGGTGTAGCAAGCAATATGCAAGGAATCTTTACAAAAAAGGTCTGCTTCCATTTATAAGATTTCATAATATGTCAACCTTTTTTTGACCTGACTTGACCATACTGTCGGTATGGTAAACAAGTCCATGAGTGGTATTAGATCAATAATATGCTATTTGTACTGAGAGAGGAGCTTACGGTAGTGATGAGACACTGGGCTCTTGTTATAAGAGAATTGAAGAGCACGGAAAGGTATCCAAAATGATGATGAACTTATTATTCGAGCAAAGTAACAGAAAGGACTTAAAGCGTTAATGGAGGGATTTCCAAATCACTATAGTGATTAAAACTATAAAAACATTTTCTTTTGTAAACTGTAATAAAAATTTCAATTCATATAAGAAAATATTAAAACTGTAACTAAGTGATTTCGTTTTTATTAAAATATATGTATGTTGAGAATTTTTCGAACGCACTCCTTATTAATTTAGAAAATTTATTATGTCTCCATTTATAAATTACTTTTGGACAAATTTTTAAAAAATCAATATACCTGAGGTGGGTTACCGACTACCCCCGGAATTGGATAGGATTTTATTGCATTTTTTAATCAACTTCAAAACATCTCCATTATGTTAAACTATTTTTAAAGAAATTGGACTTGCTGTGTGTTACTGAACCGAATAGGAGTTTTTTTCCAATGAATGTAAAAATGTAAAATGTCATTAAAAATATTCAATAATTCCAAAGTTACAGACTTATTTTCAAAAAAGGTCTTAGAACCACTGTGCATTGTTTATTGTTTTGAATGGTCATACAGGTAATCAAACTACATTATTTTAGAATAGAATTCTCAAAACTATAATTCAAAATCAGTTAGCTTTTCTTTCAGACATATTTCATTTCTGAAATTATGTCAATGTCTTGTTCATAATTTCAAAACAGAAAAACTATTTGTCGGTTTCTAAAATTTAGTAAACAAAAACTTAAACAAATTTTAAAGTTCAATAATTGACATTTAAAATTAAAATTCAGTTCTCTTAAGATTACGTCTTCTTATTGTGAATGTCATTTTATTTGAAATTGCAAAAAAAGGAAATGCTTCTCTTTAAAGCTGTTTCTACTTTTGTCTAGACTTATAATAACAACTTAACTCAATACTGGTAGTATTAGAAATAAATCTTTAGTTTAAGGTCATTGAGTTGGAAAAAGAACATAAAATCAAATGTTTAATTATTATTTATGGTTGAAGTAATAAACAAACTAAACGTGACAACAACGATGTGACAAAATGAAAAATATTGTGACATTTGTAACAAATAAATTTACAAATTGTTTAGTTCAAATGAAAAATAATATATTAATTATGTATTGAGTATAAAAATATTGGAAAGATGTAATAATTATTAGAGGCATCGGAATGTTTGAATATAATCACTTTATTTATGGAAGTGCTAAACTGAGGAAGATTTAGGGTAGATAGGATAATGGTCCCATGCAAATCAAAAATTTATACATTTAGCTCCATTTACTTGGGACCATAAGAGGGGAGAAAGACTTACTTCCACATGTAGTGATTTTTAGTAGTCAAGAGTTCTATACTTGGATCCCGATATTCTATATAACTGGTCAACTGAAAAGTTGTAGAGGCATAGGAAAAGGTGGTGAGCTACCTTTCATACATAGCAAATTATAATGTTCGTTCTTCTATAGATCAGTTTTAGTTAGAGTTACCAAATTGAGTTCAAATAAACTTTGTAAAGAAAGATTTTATTAAGTGAAATTAAAGACATTAGTGGTAGAACCCACAGGATTAATTAATAGTCAAATAACTAAGACATAAGTATTAAGCGGCAAATCTTATCGGATATTTGATATTTGTAAATAAACCAAAAAACCTGCCTTAAAATGATCTTAATAATGCCTTTAATGACATGAGTATTAACAACAAATCTAAGTATGAAATAATATTGACCAAGAACTTCTTCATGGCTTTGATGGCAAGACCTGTAACATTGAACTCTAATGCTGTTAATGTGACAAATTATACCAATTTTTAGCTCTTAAATTGTTCTACAATTATTGATATACTTTCTTACCTAAAATATACTGAAATCAAAAGGTCATACATTTATCAGACAACACGATCATGGCACCCAATTAACATGCAATTTCGTGATGAAACCATTAAACTTTTGGTGTATAAGAGCCACATTTTCCTTGTCTATGTATAACAGTCTATTGAGCTACATAAAAACCAAGTTCATAGCCTCAACTATAACCTCTTGGTTCTACTGAAATCACTGTAAACCTATTTACGATTCTGAAACAGTCGCGAATTATAGCTTGTTAAGGTCGACGGTTTTTTGTCACTATATCGCACTTGATTGAACGTCAAGCCTTTCACAGTTTTAAAATGATTCTCAATCATAATTGCGGATTTTCATCTTTGTATTTGGAATAACTATAAAGTTATAAAGTCTGCTAAGGCCATTCAGAGCCATACAAAATTAACAACATTTGATCTTCAGATTATTGGGCATATTATTCATGATCCAGAATATTTATGATTCTTGGAATGTTTGTTGATTTTTGCTTATGTACCGGAAGACTTCTTTCGAAATAAAGTCGCAGTTAATGAGAAATATGCCTCTTTTTTGGTTGATGTTGATTTCCGTTTTCGAATATATTCGAGAGATCACAGATTTCGAAAGGGCTCTTAACGGATTTCTATACCTACGAGAAAGATTTCCTTAATATAATTTGACGGTTATCCAGAGGTCCTTCAGGAATGTGGCTTTAGCTGGTTTCCCCTTTTACTTGGTATCTTCAGATTTATAGATATTCACAGTGAAATAACGTTCAAAGCTTTGTTTTATTTTAGATCTGTTAGAATATCATCTTTCTGGGATCTTATAAAAATTTGAGAGGTTTCATATTTTTATACACTACATCATCATAAACAATAGATGTGATATTTATCAAATTAATATCTGAAATGTTATCCCATATGCCAAATATGAATTTTCAAATTTTATTCACGATGCCTCACTTTTCAATACGTACGATTACCATGAACACTTCGTAAAATGCGGTGAAATAGAACTTTTCCTCTCTTTTCATTTTAAGGAAATCTTATATATATAATTTCAGATCCTGAATTCTATAAGGACCTTTAAAATGTTTTTAATTTTGTTTGTATTTTGTTTCCTTAAGTCGCATTGAAGCAATATAATGAGATCAATTAATGACCAACTTATGCTGTACAATTAATGTACAGCTGTGTATGAACTGTATCATGTGTTAAGGATGCAATAATGATAGCAATTTTCAAATACTAGAGACAGATTAACAACCGATGAAGGTGAGGTCTTAGTAATATACAAAGTAAAGCTATAAAGTTTGGTGATTTTAATTTGCCAGATCGTGATATCAGGAAAGATTGATAACTTTTGGGTTGTTTTTGATTCGTTTGGTTTCTAACTTGACTCAAGATTCAAACTACATACAAGCAAAAATATGAGTGCTGTACAAATATTTTTAAGTACAGCTGCCTTCGAACTGTTTTATACTAGAAATCGATTAAGGAAAATTGTATTTCAGGGATCTGATATGAATTGTAAGATAAATAGGAATTATATATTTCATCATTTAATTAAAAAGACTTTTATAAAAAAATAATCCTAAAGTGATAATATTTATGTAAATGGAACATAATAAGGATGATTTCTGGTCATACCATAAATCAGTAACAATCCTATAATTAAAACAGAAACAAGTCTGTCATTACCGTTTATCTAACAACGTATTTACCCCATATTATGGACTTCTTGTGGAAGAGAATAGTGATATGAACAGAGGAGATTTTCATATATATTTGTAGCTATAGACCGATCGTCGTGAAATTTGATCTGTGTTTTTCTTTTATATAAATCTAAACTAATAAAAAAATGCCACAATACTAAAGAGACCAGAAGAAAGTCTTTTATGGTTTTTAAAGGCCTTATGGGGGACTACTGTTATTTGATACTTGGAAAGTCTACTACCTGAATTGTACGGACCGATCATTACCAATTTCAATAGGATTTGACTCTGACCTAAAACTTCATAGTGCAATATTTCAAACTGTAAACTAAGTGTTCACATACATAGAAACAAGAACGGACAGAAAACGTTAAATCGATACCAAAAGTGATCTTTAGTGTGATCGGTATGTTGGTCTTTCACCATTTTTTCCGTATATTACAACCATTAGCATTACTGTAGATATGCATAATGATGTTGTATATAAAGCGGTACTACTTCACTCAGATACTCAATCAGATGACTCAATTCAATCAGCTTTATGAAAAAATTTCTTCCACATCATCTGTACACACTCAACCATATATAAATATGTAACATTATACAAATTGCATA
This sequence comes from Cochliomyia hominivorax, assembly GCA_004302925.2. NCBI lineage: Eukaryota > Metazoa > Arthropoda > Insecta > Diptera > Calliphoridae > Cochliomyia > Cochliomyia hominivorax. The sequence goes on along the minus strand of PYHX02000495.1, from coordinate 81,339,255 downwards.
CATTATCCTAATTATGAAAAGAATTTCACATGAGTTTTTTGCATCAAGAATTTTCTTCCATTTATTTGAGTTTTCAAGTGATGTATGCTTTTAATTATAGATGGCATATTTGAATATATTCATTTGCTTAATTATGTTAATAACGCACAAAAAAAAAAACTCTTAAAACTCAGTCAGTATTAAGCAAATCTCTGCATTAAGGCAAATAAATTTTATGCAAACTTTAACACAAATATACATATAATTTTAGAAAAATTTATTGTATTTACTTTATTTATAAGCGGGGATCGAGGGAGAAGTTTAAGGAATATGGGAGTACAAAATTAAGCTATTTTGGCAAAGACTTTAAAAACAGCCCTTGTATTTGAGTTACTTGACTGCTGTATAATAAATACATTTATTACAGTTAAGTACATATAAATCATAATGGTAAAACAAAATAACTATCGTAATGCACAATGGGTTTGAATTGAATAAATTTGGAAAATAAATATAATGTTTGAAACTGGCTAAATTACAATTGGTATATGTAACTCATCTAGGAACGAGAATTCGTTAAATCATCAGCCGATTATATATTTTTTTAATTCTACTTTAAGGGCGATTTTCGGAAATGGGATAAGTATGATGGCTAGAGGAATGATTTTGGAGTTGGTCATCTCATTAACATTTTTTAAATTGTCAAAATTTCTCTTGTGATTTGTGTTGGATCTTTCATTTAAATTTTCAATTATAGGAGTCTATAAATATTCGTTGACAAACGGTCTCAGGATACAAAAATAATTGGAGATCTTCTTTAATATTTACGCTTCTTAAAATTCTTGAATCTCTGTAACAATGATGAAAATGTAGGAAGATAGACGAACTAAAAACGAACTAAAGGAAGTGAAGCAAACAGAACCACAGCCAAGCACTCGCAAAGAGTAGGCAATCGCTAGCTTATCCTGTATGGGCACACAAAGGCGACAATATTAACAGTTTTCGGAAAGTCGATTAATCAAGCCCCAGTCAATGTTTGGACGAAGGCTTATAAAGACTTTATAAAGTCATGATCTAAAATCTCCTTTTAATCTCTAACATCTTTAAAATTTAATTATTTTCCAGAAGTCAGTCCCTTTTTAACACTTTCAAACCAAATGGAATGGAAGATCCTATCAAAACGGTAGTGACATAATTTCTGCCAAAAACAGGTAAGAACACCAAAGTTGCCACACAACTACCCTCCAGTCCTTACACCCAACCGTATGCTAAACACTAGACAAACGCTCATGAAGACTGTATAAAGTTTTTCCTTATCTTAAACCTAGATCCTTCCTTCTTAATCTCTTCTAAAGCAAAGAATGTAACACCTAAAATCCTAAAAAGGTCCTGTCACATTGACATAAATGCCAACGTCGCCGTTTCTAAATGACCCGAATCTTAAAACAAATTCTGAACGGTTCGATATTAAAACGACCAAAGTAAAATATTTTTTCAGGGAGGGCAGCAATCAACAATGAAACTTTGATAACAATTAAAAGTTGCACATCCAATGAATACATCTGCATATCGGTTCCAAGTTTATTTTGTTGCTTCCATAAGATGTAATGCCACACTAGGTACAAGTGTCTGTGAAATTTGCATTAATTTATTTTCATTTATTTCGCTCTTTTAAAAAGCCCAACTAATTTGTAACTTAAAAATTAAGAGCTTCACAGGAATTTCACTAACACCGAGCCGATCTCAATATATCTGTTTGGATTAAGAGCTTTATCCATGCTAAGATATGAAAGAAAGGTGTTGGGCTCATCTACGAATGACTTACATAGACAGACTGTTCAAATCAAACGAATATTTCCTGAGTGGCATAGTAATGACAAATGATCAATATCGCAGATCAGTGTTCTTCCGATAGCATATCAATAATAACCTTTGTTAAAAGATCAATCGTGCATTTATCTGTCTTTACAATAACTCAATACGACTTTAGTCTAAATTCCATATAATGAAAAATTGTTCAGAAGAAACAAATAACTGTATTCATACCTTATTCAACATTCGCTCATTTGATGATGGTGATATCTCCAATTATTGCCGTTTTCGGGTAACACCGGTGCTTCGCTTTTTTATTTCATTGTAAAGACAAATTTACTACTAACGTTTTTGTGATTCTGTCCCATTGTATATTGATTCGAAATTTTAATTGGATTAAAAACGAAAACTAATATGAGAGAACAGGTATTAAATTAATAATCAACAATTATGAGCAAAAACTAACTCTTGAAATGCAAATAGTTTTATAATTGTATAAATTTATATGCAAATTTTATTATTTATAGCATAAAAATTAGGTCAAAAACTTAAATTACTTAATAAATAACAAAGAAATTGCATAATATAAGGCGCATAATAAAGAAAAATTATATTATAGGGAATTTTTTAAATGAAATAAAATATTTTTTTTAATGCTAAAGGGAATAAAATAAATTAAGCATAAATTAAATTGTTATGTAATTAAAAATAATTGAAAATGATTTAAAAATCAATCAAACAAATCATATTTTCTAAAGCATATTTTAAGGTGTTACAAAATATGTAATAATTAGAGCATAAATTACAGGCAATAAATATTATAACTTGAATTAAAAAAAAATGTTAAAATAAACAAACATGTATATAAACTGTAACATATTTTAAGGATTTGCAAAATATATTATAAATACAGCATACCTTTCGGGCGCATCAAATTACAACTTTTGTTATTACAAAGTCTATGCAATTAATTAAAATTTTTCTCAACTTCTTTAGTTATAACATATTTTAAGGTGTTGCAAAATATTAAACAATTATAGTATATCCTTTAGGCGCCTAAAATTACATCTTTAATGTTTGATGTTTATTAAACATGTTAAACATATTTCTTATTTTAATTTAATTTAAATTTTCTTAAAATACTTAACTTCATTAACAAATTATAACCATAAAATTCTGAAAATATTCTTAACAGTTCATTACCAACAAACAAATTTAATTAACCTTAAAAATATCTCAGAAATTTGACTCATAAAATTAGTAGCAAACATTTTTTTTCAAAATTAATTTTATTTTCATTTTGGCATTTAACGTAAATCACCTTCTGACTTTATGTGCATGTCTTAGACGATTTTTGTACAAATCTGTATATATTTCATTGAAATCCTTTCAACATTATTCGGCAATTAAATTTTGCCATTAAATTCTATTACAAGAAACAAGTACAAGTTGTACTTATTGAAGCATGTCTTGTTGTTGTTTTGTTTTTTTTTCTAAAGTGAATTACAGGTTGATTTTGCTTATTAACTGGATTTAATTCGCTCTCAAAATTATAGCAACAATTTTACTAAATAATTTCTTTTTCACTTCTTTTCTCTTAAGCTTTTCTTGCGTAAATTGCTACACATTGAATACACTTGCAACAAATTACCTAAAATTCATGCTAAACGGTTTGGAATGTACACCAGGGGAAAATGTTTGTAAAATCCTAAATTTACGGGAAGCAAGATTAGATATAAATAGAATATAGTAAAGACTATAGTCGTGTTACAGTTGAGATTATAGTCCCAATATACATTAGGTTAAAGTATCAGAGTAGTAAAGTGAAAGTCAACCAGCAGTCGATCAAAACTTTGTACAATATATGGTCACTCTAAAGACACAATATATCGATACTAGAGGGCCACTAAATTTCATAATATAGTCTCCACTATAATGTCACTATAGTCTCCACTATAGTGTCACTATAGTGTCACTATAGTCTCCACTATAGTGTCACTATAGTCTCCACTATAGTGTCACTATAGTCTCCACTATAGTGTCACTATAGTCTCCACTATAGTGTCACTATAGTCTCCACTATAGTGTCACTATAGTCTCCACTATAGTATCTCTATAGTCTCCACTATAGTGTCACTATAGTCTCCACTATAGTGTCACTATAGTCTCCACTATAGTGTCACTATAGTCTCCACTATAGTGTCACTATAGTCTCCACTATAGTGTCACTATAGTCTCCACTATAGTGTCACTATAGTCTCCACTATAGTGTCACTATAGTCTCCACTATAGTGTCACTATAGTCTCCACTATAGTGTCACTATAGTCTCCACTATAGTGTCACTATAGTCTCCACTATAGTGTCACTATAGTCTCCACTATAGTGTCACTATAGTCTCCACTATAGTGTCACTATAGTCTCCACTATAGTGTCACTATAGTCTCCACTATAGTGTCACTATAGTCTCCACTATAGTGTCACTATAGTCTCCACTATAGTGTCACTATAGTCTCCACTATAATGTCACTATAGTGTCACTATAGTCTCCACTATAGTGTCACTATAGTCGCCACTATAGTGTCACAATAGTCTGCACTATAGTGTCACTTTAGTGGAGTGTTATTATAGTGGACACTTTTCTCGCACTGCTGTCAAGTATATATTCACCCTATACTTTGTTGAATATATTGTTAAGGCCCTAATCACACATAATCACACCATAGTCAAGGCACAGTGACACTGTTGATATTTCATTCGAGTCTAAAGTCACGGCAAATTTTTCCATGAGTGTAAAAAAGAATTCCTAAAAAATTTTCCATTCGCTCTCACACACATTATAACAAAATATATGGTTGTTTGTATGCGTGTAAAATAGCATTAAGTTTTAATATTTTTTGTACATGAGTAGAAATACTTATAAGTGTTGTACACTTCAGAACTCATACCCTTATTGCCATTTACCGTTCTCCAACTAACGCACATTAACACACTCTTACCTTTACGCAACTTTTTAAACTGATGACTGGATTAAAGTTCAAGTTTTTTTTTATTGTTCAAGTATGTGTATAAGATTTATTTTATTATTTACGTGTAACAATGTTTATACGTACATGTGAAAGGTAAAAAGGAATAAGTATATATATAACATGTATGATTATGCAGACATACAAATTCATGCATACATTGTTGTTATTTACAAAAACAACAAAATATAATAATACGCAGTTGTTACCATATGAATGTTGTTGTTTGTTTGAGTAATAATGTCGATGTTTGTTTCTAAAGGCAAAAAAGGTTAAGAGGTTCAACAGTTCGAAAGAAATTTTTAGGAAATTATATGAAATGTAGACTAAAACAATATACAGACTTCGATTAAATAAAACAAGACTAATTATACGTAACAGCATATTGTAGGGGAGCTCCTGTATAATTTCTTCATTCATTATAAGCAAGAAACTTTCAAAAACATTATAATTTAACGTCAGAACTGTAAGGGTTTTCAGTCTCTTTCGCATATGAATACAAAATGTTAAAGTTAAATCTACTAAATTTGTTTCCATTACCGAAAGTGTTGAGCAGTAATGACTATATTTGGCGGATATCAGATACAGTTTAAAATAATATTAGACTTTGGCGATTCAAACCTGAGGAAAAATCTGGGAAGGGGAGAAAACCCTTTAACAGATGAATTTGAACAAAGAAAAATCTTAGAAAATTGAAAGCTTTTTTTAATTCCTTGATTCTTTTTGGGGATTCACAACCAAGTCGAAATCAAACGTATAACACTCTTAGTGATATCACTGTAGCTCAAGTGCAAACGGACTGTGCAAAGTGTGCAAAAAATTGTTATAAATTCTATATCGTTAACATTCTTCTTCAGTTCCTTCCGTTACATAGCTCGTTGTAGAGTTATGTCGGTTGTAGAGTAGAGAGGAACATTGTTTAGTAGTCCTTTCTCTATTCCCTGCATTCGTATTAAAAAAAATTTAGCGGTGAACTTGGAGTCATATAATTGTTTAGTTATTCTTACCCCTTGAAATGACCCTTAGTTTCATAGGTAATTTTCCCTCCCCGTATGTTGCTTTAGACTAGTATTACAGCTGGGTTTTCAATGCATTATAAGGCACTGGTTTATCTAAACTTATATCTGGTAATTCTTTAGTTTTATTACCGTGTAGCTGCAAATCACTAAAGCTCTTAATTTCATTGTTTCGCGTGACCAGGAGTGAGATTTCATATTGCGTTTCATTTCCACCAAATAATCAGACTGCTGTAGCTAAGTCCTGGGATAATTTAGTTTCTCATCTATTGTTGGCTAGAACAATGCCCTCTATGTGTAATGTAGTAGTGAGGAATTTTTCTAACAACTAATGTCTAGTATTTATCCAGAAGGTCTATCCTATGATATTTCTTTCTTGACTTTCTCAATATTTATACTTGAACATGTAGTTCGAAGGACTTATTGATGTATACATTTTGAATAGACACGTTGACAATTTTTGCCTGCGATCGGATTTGAATCTAAGATGATGATTACAAATTTTAAATCTTTTCCTTGTTCGGATATTTTGGATAACTCCTTGAGCTCATCATCTGTTTGTATGATGAGCTCCAAAGAAAACAGATTTTTAAGCTGAAGTTATGGGTTTTTATATAAGATTTTTTAATGATAGTCAAGTTGCTCTAGCAGCTGTTGTTCGGAAGCTGTTCACTTTTAATGTTAATGTTCCAGCCTTTCAGAACTTCACTGACATCGGAGGCATTAAAATTTAATTATTTATGGACTTCATATAGGTAGCTAACAGGAAAGCGCAACCCATATCATTATCTTGATTTCGTCCTTTGACATGGTCTTAAAAATTTAATCCGTGAAGCATAATTTTGTACGGTATCACAAAATTGGTTCAGAGTTCATAAAGTAGCGTTCATGAACTGAATCGTGGTATTATGAGGGTATAATATAATATTCACCAAAAGTCCATACGAAGAATTAATTACCTCTGAAAAACGGTCTTTAGGCATTCTGGATTTAATTTTTATACAACAATAAACATTTTAGAAAGAGAAATATCTTTTGCCATATTTCATTGTTTTTTCAGTTTGACCCCATAGTGCAATATAAACTTTGACTTTTATTTCAGTTGTATGTGATACAATAAAACACCCACTTAGGAATACTGGTGTGTTTTTAAGGGACGTTAGAAAACTATTTGTTATTGTAAAACACATCAATTTCAAAACAACATTACAAATGATTTGAAATAAAGTTGTTTTTAATACTTTTAAACACCCTCCCCACCCAAAAATTTTATTTTATTTAAAAAAAGATTTTCCATTTAAACTAAATGTTTAAATATTATTGAGAGTTTAATATTTTATCACTAAATGACCCCTTTTGATAACTATTGAACTATTGACTAAAATAAATGTAAATTTAGTTATTATTAACTAAAATACATATTGAAAAATAATATATTTATTTTAGGAAAAAGTTTTCCATTCAGGGAAAATTTTGTCAACAATTTAACCTTTTTGAGCAATGAACTGGAAATAAGGAATTTAAAATGGATTGTTCAAGAGGAAAACAATTTTGTAGTCGATCAAGCCCAACTTTGTAATACCCTTCACCACAATGATGCCTATAAATGGTAGTTAGCAATAACTAATGAATGACCCTCGTATAATTTTATTAACTGTTTTATTCTTATGTGTGCATGAGACACTAACATTACGTACGCGTTTCAAATGGATGTTTTTCTGAAGGGTTAGAAGATATTATGGACCGAGCCTCCTATATTTTTCTCAACGATTTTTGCTTATATTAATCTTAATTTAAACAACTTTTTTTACAAACCAAAATATATGTGAGATTAATGCTCTTCAAAGTGATATTTGTATGGAACCTATGAGAAATTTTGAACCGATCCTGGTATAATTTGGCACATCGTTATCACACTTACTTTTACCAAATTTCGTTAAAATCACTTTATATTTAGGATCTCTATGAATTTAAGTGTTTAATCTGGGAGGTCATTTGTAATGGAGGAAATACCAGACATAGCCAATTTGAAAAGGCTTTATTCTTAGGTCAAAATTATAATATGTACCAAATTTCATGAAAATATCTCAAAAATTGCGACCTTTAGAGTGTTCACAATGTTTTCAGGGACAGACAGTCGGACGGACGGACAGACAGACGGACATTGGTAAATCAACTCCGAAAGTAATTCTGATTCGTACAGTATACCTAAAGTTGGTTGTAACAAATCTTTTTCTCTAAGTGACAAACAACAGTACAAACGCTCAATACCCCGACCACCTACGTTAAACACTAAGGCGTATGATTAATATAAATAGAATTTTTTAAAGAATGAAGAAAAGTTATTTGAGTTAAATAAGGAGAAAAAGACTAAAATTGGAGATTTTTGGTAGTATTTATAAACTAAAGGAATTAAGGAACATTCTAAAAATTCTCGGAATAAAAACTTCTTAAATATTAAATCTTTTTCTGACATTTAAAAATTATTTTTAAAAAAATTTTATTTAAAAAATGTTTCATTTATTTATTTTCTCTTAATTTAATATTTTAATGAAATCATTATAAATCATATTTATTTGTGGTATATTTGTATAATATTTTTATAAATATAAAACTATAATTTTTAAAACTATTTTTTTTACATTTTTCCATAAAATGCCATAAATTCATAACATAAATTTATGAATATTTTTTTTCGAGTCCCACAAAAATAAATGAAATAAAATTAATATTTTTTTGCAGTTGGAAATTTTAACACGATTTATTATTTTAGTTTTATTTTTCATTTTCAAAATAGGAAATTGTTGACAAAATTATTATTTAATATTATAATTAAAGTCATAAATTAAATATTTTCAAATAATTTAGTTAAAATTTGAAATTTTGTTTTTTATACCCTCCACCACCAACACAAGTGGTAAAGAGGGTATGTTAACGTTGTCATTCCATGTGTAACGCGGAGAAGAAATCATCATTTTATATTATCATCAATGGTATTATCCAAAATTGAAGCAGGCTTTAACCGATCCACCGATATCATTTCATGTTTTCCATTGACATCAACCACAAGTGTCTTAAAGGTTTTTAATATCACTGGAAATGGTCTTTTATATAGAGGTTGAAGTGGAGGTCGAACGATGTGATCTCAAATGAAAACGTATTTTGATTCATGCATGATCATGTCTTGTCACTTTTTTAGCTTTCACATTTTTCATATCTTCTTTAAAGTGCTTAACCCATTCAGAGCTTATATACTTAATATTTTAATTCACCTAATAGTGTAAGTTCCATGCCATATACGGATCCAGCGGGTGATATGCTCAAGTCACGATTAATTGACGATATCTGAAAAAACATAACAATTGTTAAAATATCCGACCAACGTTAATTTAAATGACACATAATAGCTGTTTTAAGGATTCGATGCCAACGTTCAACTTTTCCATTTGCTTGTGGATGATATGGTGCAGTATGAGAAATACGAATCCCTAAAAGTTCTAAAAATTCTCTGAATAAGAACGATTTAAATTTATTGCCCCTGATCAGTAATAATTTGAGCAGGTAATTTATGTCTACGTATCCACCCACAAAGGAAAACTTTGACTTTAATGAGCAGGTAATTTAAATATCCAACCAGAAAGTAAAGCCAAAGTTTTACTGATTCAGCGTTATCACTCAATGGTATTGCTTCTGGCCAAGGAACAAATCGATCAATACAGATAAGACAGTATCGAAAATTCGCCTGAAGAAGAAGTCCAATTAGATCAATGCTAACTACTTTAAATCTTTTATCAGGAATGAGGAATTCTTCAATACAGATTGAAACTTTCCGAAATTTTGTGAAATAATTTTTAAAGAAAATTCTTGTGAGATGGAAAAAATTACCAAAAGTTTTAGAGTTTGTTAAGGAATCGAATAAAGTCAATTTAACATCAATTAAAAGTCCATAATGATCGTGACGCCCAATAAAAGGCGTGTCACATTAGCCAAAAATTAATTTCCATAGAAAACGTCTATTACAGTTAACGGGTATTTTTGTATTGTTATAGGTGATTTGTAGTGACAGGATATACCGACAAATCTGCAACCATATCAATAAGGTACCTGAAATTGGAATCAAAATTTTAAATGAACAGGCGACTTATATAATGACCACCTTCATCCGTCACCGTAGGTAAAGTGCCTAATTGTTTTCCAATGAGTTATGTGAACAGGGTGCACAGTATTTGGTTGTTCTGGATCTAAATTTGTAATAATACTAACAGTACGGATTTAAAGATGGCCGACGAGAAATATCTTGTTTATTGGCGTCGAGTAACTTATTACTTAATGTAGAATTTCTTTTATCACTATTTTCAGAAAATGCATTAATGGTAGATGTTGGATCAGTTTGATCTTGAATCCTATCTACGATCATTGCCAGCTTGTCAACTGTTTTACTGTTAACCGATAAAATAGCTTCTGTTGTGTTTGGAAGAAGTTATATCCATAATATCTAGAGTATGACTTTAGAAACTTTTCCGGATGCCAGAGAGCGTATTTCACTCAAAAGTGCTGATGGGTTTTTATCACCCATATTTTTATTGTTTCTAGAAATTGCCGAAGTCCTTTTTCTTCTGATTTAAAAAATTCGTTTAATAATGCCAGTGGCAAAATTTGGTATTTATTTTCTGTTGGAAGGTCCTCAACATGCTGCTTTCGATAGATCCGACGAGAATATGATATTTTGTTGTGTCTGATGTTACATCTAATGTAACACATTCTAATTGTCGAAACCATAACTTTAGCTTTTGTCGTCAAATTGGTGGAACATGTACACTAGATGTAAGTGTATGTGTGAGTAACATAATGTAATTACTTCACACGGCTTTATGGTGTAGGGTGTTGAAAATTCGGCATAGCATTCTAACTTGTATTTTATTTTGATAATTTAGCCAAAAATGTTTACCACCACAAATGAGTCTCATTTAATTCTGAATTGTTGTGTTTAAAACTAAATTATGTAATAATTTAAACAATTTTCCCAGAAATTTTTAATTTATGATTTCATATTTAGTTTAAGTAATTTATTTAATTTGCATATTTATGTGGAACTTAAAAGTGAAAGTTAAATGAGATTGAATGTTTTATGAAATAGAATTAAATTGGGGATATTATAATGATGATAATAAAATTTTAATTATTATTTATTTTAAATATGTAAAAGATATTTATAGTGTCTAGAAAGCCATAAAGAGGTTAAGTGGTCTCTCGGAGTTAGACAGTTTTCAAAACAAGTAAGGTTGATATATTTGACTGTGCCGAAACATTAATACGCTTCAACGTCTACATTAAGGAATTGCACATTAAGACATTGCACCAGATAAGCTTACTAACATACGCACACATTGATAAATAGACGTTTGTTTAGGTTCCTATATTCGTCAAATTATAAGATAAATTCCAGAGATTTAAAGAACTAATTGTGCCCTCTTCCAATATAAATAATTTAGGGTTTAAAGTTTTAGAAGCTTAAAGCCTTTATCCTGGGAATAACACTTAAAATGGAAGCTATAGCAAAATATAGACCGATATTTAATGATTTTTAATAAAATGGGTTCATAAGAATTTTTATAGCAAAATATTAAACGATATTTATTAAATAATTAACATATATTCAAGATCTATAGCAAAATGTGAACCGATGTTAAAAAATGTTTAAAATTGGTTGTATAAGCTATAAAGAAGTTTTCGGGAAATGTCCTTATAAGGTAGCTGGTTCGATTGATGGCACAAGCACAATCTAGTTTCTTTGGTTTTCATGTCACATTTTAGAAAAATATTTTTAAAATTGCGTTAGGAACAGTTCTTGTTCTGAATTTTGAAATTGATATAGCTGGTTTGAAATAAGAAGCTGCTTAGGATAACAGCACACAATGTGGACAAATTTTATAGAATGCGGATAATTACTCTAGGCGTAAGAATGTTTCCAAAAGGGAGACAAACAGATAGAGAGAAAGACAGACAGACAGACAGACAGACAGACAGACAGACAGACAGACAGGCAGACGGTCATGGCTTAATCGACTTTGATTTTATTTGATGCAAGAATATATATACTCTATGGGGTCTGATATGATTACTTGCACACGGAATATTATCATACCTCCCTCCTTCATCACCACTTGTGGTGATTGAGGGAATAAAATAAATTTTTATAGTTTTAACTACTGGTGATGGAATTTTGAACCGTTTTGAAAACCCTTCCATTAACGTTTCTTTAGCTCAATTTGATCATTTAAAATTGACCGCACTTTTGTACACTCTTTTCTCTTTTAACAAGTGACCAATATTTATCCGCCGGCCATAGCTCCGGGCATTTTGGAGAATTTGCCTTTCAATACCACATTATTTTATATCTTTGGCTTTTTTGTCAAGTCATTCGAAAAATAAATGGATCAATCATTTGCTGCTCTCAATCATGTGGAAAATGTTTGTTTCAAATTTTAATATTTCCAAAGTTCCAGACGCCTTTGAGTCATTTAAACGCAATAGTTGCCAATCATCATCTGTTAAGGAGTCGAAATATTTTAGTCAAAATTTTCTATTCTCCAATTATTCATGAAAAACAAAATTTGAATTCCAAATCGATTAACAAGATTTTCAAATGTACCATTTATATTATGTATCTCATAATAACTTGTTGATAACTAATGCCGTTATTTTATCCGATCGCTTGCGAGAAAAAAATTATAATTATCTTTTCGTTAAATAATTATTATTTCGTTCAGCAGCCGAGTCTTGTCAACTCATATTCAGTAGTGGATGTAAATTATTTCAGCAACATGTATCTCATCTTTTATTCCTGCAACATATACATCCTATAACTAACCACTAACTTTTGGGTAATATTCTCAGAGGTCAAGCCCGATCCTTATTAATATAATATTTATCCGATCAATAACCGAACCAAATGTTTTTCAAATAATTTCGTTCAGTATAAATTACCCAGTCTGGTATTACCAGGATAATCAACCGATCGGTGACGAACATTTATATTTTGCTGTTGGAAATGCTAATATGCCTTCAAGTTATATTTGTACATTACGCCATTATAGGTGACTGGGTTAATATGCGTTCCTCAGTAGATTTAACAATGGATATAAGTTTAGCTGGGTTTTTGTCCATTTGACTTTATGGTTTTAGTCATTTCAATGAAATTTGATCAACAGGATTAATTTGAGACAGTGACAAAAAATTCCAAATAACATTTTCTAAATTTTTCCAATCTCTTTCCCCATTACTACAATATACCGAAATTTCTTTTTTATATTATTTATCCTCATTCTTTATTTGTCCATCTGTCTAGTCAATATTAATGAAAATCTATTTTTTTATTCCGAAAAGAGAAAAAACTTTAGGAAATAAAATAACTAATTATCCTTATAATTGCTTGTAAATTTTATTTAAACAAAGTAACAATAACTAAATTATATATCTTTTTAGGTCTCTTATGTTTAAATATCTATTAAGTTATATTTCAACTGTAATAATGTCTTTTACAAAACAAAGAGAGAATACCGAAAAAAAGGAACTAAAAGTTTTTCGAAATAATTTTTATTATGTTGTAAGACATATATAACTAACAAACTAAAAATAACCCAGAGAACATTTTGTAGATGATAATGAAGTGATAGTGTAAAATAAAAATTTTAAGAGATTTTTTTTGCTGTGTTTTTGCATTAGGCCTTTGACTCTTCAAAATCTTAAATATTATCCGTAACAAAATTTATCAATAATTAGTGATACAATAAGGATCTTAATACAGCCCTACATTAGTACCATGGGTCTAATTAGAGGGACTATGAATTAGATAAGATGTTTAAATGCATTGTATTTTCATAAACAGTATAAATGACGTAGACTTTCCGCTGACCAAAACCGGCAGATACAATATGAGTTAGATACATACCCAAACACACCTTATAAATAAAACGAAATTCGTATGTACGTAAATTGGGAGTCACAAAATTTGACTATTTTTTTTACTTATCTGATTTGTATAATGTTTCAATCAGACAGAAAGACAGACAGACGTACCTTGCTAAAACGACTCAGATTTTGATTTACGGAGTTCTCCTTGGAGTTAAACATGAAATAATAAATTTATTCCAGGACATGTTGTATGGACGATTACGAGATCTATACTCAGGCAAGATCCAAAGTAGTGCGTAGAGTGTTTCAAGTAAACACGACTCTCAAACATTTAAGGGATCTCCGACTCCGTTTTAACAGGCGAAAATCAAAATTAAAACAGCGGTTTAAAGAACTCCTTCAGGTTTCCAAAATCAATGAAAGACGCACAGTCTCTTATGAAAATAACCCATTTACATTAAACTCAAATTGTGATTATAGTTGCTGCTCTAAGTAAGTGAATCCAGAGAAACAACTTTAATGCAGAAGTCAATTCTGGTGAGGAAAGAAACCTTGAAGAAATTAAAAGAAAATACCTTTCGTCTTATGCTAAGGTGACTTTAGGGCCGTAAATCATACTATTAGTCCTTCAGGATAAATACCCGAAATCAAAGAGAGAAGGTTGGAGTCACTTAAAACTGTAAAAATAAGAAACTTTTGATGATGAAGTTCTCAAAAATCTCATGATTATCAACGATGCAATGATGCAAAGCTAGAGATCATGGAGGACATCAGTTGATGGTTCGCTATGGATAAAATAATTAAAAGCAAAAATACCTTGGACTAAATCTGCCTGTATAGAGAACTGAATATAAAACAATTAAGAGTGTTTCACTGAAATAGCGGAAATTTCCTTTTATTTGAATAGACCAAGACTAAATGAACGATCTTCATAAAGCGAAGTGTATGACTTTCTTCGAGTTCTTAGCTTTTATTTTCTACAAAGAAAAAATTCCTGTTGAAATGCAACCAAAAGTTACAGCCAACTTACTACTGAGTTCCAAGAGAAGGGACTTCTGAAGAGCCATTGAACAAGTTTAACCAGATAAACCTCCATTGTAGCGATACGGATGAAATTGTTAAAGCAAAGCAACCCAAAACTAGAACTAATTCGGCTCAGTAGATAGACAGTTTGATATTACATACTAAGTAGAATTTTATGAAGGTCGATATAGTTTTATATATCGATCTAGATTCCATATAATCCCATTTCTCGGTTTATATGGACTAACTATAATTCTCTTAGATAAACACTAATTTTATTGAATTTTGTCCTAATAATTTTTCTGGTCGTCCATGATATAAGTGACTGGTTCATGACATATCTGTTCATATTACATTTTAGTTTCCATATAAGGTCTATTTCATGGAATAGACTTTACTTGATAATCAAACTTTTAGGTGTTAAATAATGTGGTGAATTATGTCAGTATCAGTCCATATTTCACTCATATATGGGAGACCTTTTCAGGATATAAAGATGATAAAATTCTTATATATAAAATAAACAAATATTCTACTGAAATTCGACACAACTATTTTGTAAATGCTATTTATATATAAAACCAATTTCGTGAATATCGACCCATTTTTTACTATAACTATTGCCTCCACAGGGAGGAAAATAGGCTTTAAGCTAATATTTCCTATAAGTATACCTAAATTTGGGACATTATTATATTCGAAATGAATATATGTAACTAAATTCCAAAATATCCTTTCCCGGAAATGGGGTTTAAGCTAATAAGACTCTTAATTATTACAATATTCCAATGATATTTTGTACTTACAGTTATACCCTACACCACTGTAGCTGTTTGGGGTATTATGGGATTGGCCACATGTTTGTAAAATTTAAAAAGGGTGACGTAACACCCACCTAAAAGTATACTACTCGACTCAGAACTACTTTCTGAGTAGATTTAAGTCTGTCCGTCCGTCCATCCGGCTGCCTGCCTATAAACGTTGTGAGCAGTCTGTCAGCCGCAATTTTTCAGATATCGTGATGAGATTTGGTAGGTATTTTTGTTTGTTTTTATTATTCATACCATTATCTCGACACTGATCGTGGTGGAGGGTACAAAAGATTTCAAATTATCGCTTTGCTTAGCATTAGAAAGTATGACGAACTTTAAAATCAGTGGTCCAAATATGATTCTAGCTCCACTATAGACCTTCATCGATGATTGGAGTAGACCAATAATATTAAAGTAAAAGATTTAATAAAATTAAAATTAAGAGTGCTGGACTCATAATTGTTACTCGCTATCGACATGTGCGAGGAATTTTAATAATATCAGACTATTTTTGACTGCAGCTCCCATATAAGGCTCTTTTCCGGAATCTGGTTTTAAGCTGAAAAAACTGGCATATTTTTCCCAAAACGTAAAAGATGGAGGGTATGTAAGCTTTTACACAGCCAAATGTGACATTCCTACACTCTTCGGATTCTGCAGTTATTACGTAGCAATTTCGTTTGAAATGTTCACTGGGTTTTAACTCAGAACTACAATGTCAGTAAACATTTATCAAACTGAAAGAAAAAAGCACAAGAAATAAAGTAAGAAAAAATAAAAAAGAAGATGTTGTTAATGACCTCATTAAATAACATTATAAAGTAAACGAAAATGAAAACTTTGTCGTTTAAAAGTGAATTGTATTTATGGCAAAAAAGAAGGAAAATATTTCCCCAAAAACTTCATATTTTTTTGTAGTCAAACAAATAATTTTTAAAGTTTCCAAAGTTGCAAACTGAGTTGTAAAGTAATTTGTATTATGAGATGATGATGAGCTTTAATTATGTCCTTATGGTGAAACAAAGGAAAATTTAGGTGTGATAATTAGATTACTGATAATCCAGAATAGTAAGCAAAATTTTGGTATTTTCCTTTTGGCTGGAAATGGACTAAAATAATAATAGAAAAAGTTCCTTAATGAGATCACTTTTTGTAAAGAAAAATCTCTAAGATGTCAGGTTCATATTAATGTCCTTTTTAAATCTTTAAAGTCTTTTTATGCTGAAATTTGAAAAAATGCTCCTTTTTCCTATTAAATAGTTAAGCAAATAAGTTTATTAAATATTCTTATTATTATCTCAATTTAATCTTTTTCCATTGTTAAATCAACCTTTTGTTAGTTTATCTCCAAATATTTGGTTTTCCTTCTACTAAAGCTTTTAATACATATTTTTCCTTTTTGCCTTTATTGAATTCTTGTATCTCAGGCATAAATAAACATTATTTAAATTTAAGTTAATCATAGATTTTTACCTTCTTTACTGCCATTTTTCCTACTTTTCCCTTTACAACTCCTGATATTGTCTTTAGGAATTGTATTAGAGAAAATACAATTGGTTTTAGATTAAATTAGCTCAAGTGGAAAATCTAATCTGAAATCTGTTTATATATGGAAAAATAGAAAAAAAAGGAATAAAAGCCAGTTGCCTGCCAGACAATATGAAATATATGAAGAAGATAAAAAGTGCAATAGAAAATGTATAACATAGATACTTTAAGGAATAGATAGATGAAGCATGTGAAGAGCGATTACAGGGGAGTATAACATTTTAAAGCTGAAGGAGATTATTTATGGATGATTTAAGAATGGAACTATGGTTTCAAGTTCTATATTGCGAGCATCAAAATTATAAACTGCGAGCGATATTTTAATTTCGCACACAATTTTGTAAATTATATGCTTTTTCTTGGAAATAATTTTGCAACTTTAGAACTGTTAGAGATATTTTAACAAAATTTCGCATGGTAAGAGCTTAGGTATTTTGACTTTACTTTGGAGCATCGCAAGTGCCTATGTGGTCAGAAACTTAATCAATAACCCTCCACAGTTGGCCACTTCAGGATGGTTGATATTTTAAAAATTCGCCAAAAATTATTTATAATTATTCTTCTTTGAATTCTGTTATCACTCTGGATCTTTGATCCTTGATTCTTTGCTTTTTCATCAAGCCATTGGTTTCCACCACTAGTTTATTAATTACTTTTGTGACTAGAAAATCACTAGGTGGTGAGAGAAAATTTGGCTCTTATGGCTTGAAAATCTCGTAAGCCCTTTTCTCTATACTAAACGACAATACTACTAGTTTTGTCTCCGTGATTTAAGAACGACAGGACACTTTGTTTTCGTGATGTAAGAACAACTAAATGACTAAGCTAAATACCCAAAAAGTATTATCAGCTGCACAGACTTTATCATGACAGGGAGACGATTTCAGTGAAAAAAGTTTAAATGTGTTTTAACAAAAACCATTAAGTTTGTCATTTGTGTGTAATGCCTACAACGAATAATTTAAGACCCCATG
Organism: Cochliomyia hominivorax; assembly: GCA_004302925.2. Classification (NCBI taxonomy): domain Eukaryota; kingdom Metazoa; phylum Arthropoda; class Insecta; order Diptera; family Calliphoridae; genus Cochliomyia; species Cochliomyia hominivorax. The sequence continues at coordinate 81,321,153 of PYHX02000495.1, read as the reverse complement.
AGATATACATTTTTGATTCATATCCAAATCAGATATAGCCTTGTCCGAATTCGGTTTTAAAGTATCCTTTAGGCAAAAGGATGAATGTAGCATCCTACAATCGAAGACATTTGCTATCAAGATGGTGGCCAACTGGAGATATGAGGATCTTCGGTGAAAGCAAACAATCCATCAAATCTATAGCAGTTGGAAGATTGGCTGATTTGAATTCCTGGTCACTGTAATTGTTCCAGAAATGACATACATGATGCAATGCTTGATGATAAATACATGATATCCATTATAAATGTACAGTGTGTTTTGAAGGATGACTCTTGCCTTCAATAGCTTCTGTCGGGTTGTCATAGAACTAGTAGAATAGGCAGTTTTTCAACTACTGTAATACCACTGTACACAGAGAAAACTTAGGAATATTGTATTTGGAAACTAAATTCTTGAGCAAAGAGACCTTTGTAATATTAACCTGAGGTCACTTTTTGAAGTCTTTTCTTTCAGATACTGGTTGGTTGCAGGTCTTTGCATAGTTGTCGAAGTAGTTGATTGTATTGCTAAGGATAATAAAACGGGCTCAATTATATATGGAGTCAAGTGAGATGTTAGCAGGACAATGCTCTGAAACTAACTAACTAATGTTGTCTTTTGTTCATATTCTCACTTCCGCAGAAATTATCCAAATATAATTTAAATTGCTTATTATTTACTGTGGATGGTTTATTTTTTTTACACCCAAACTGGGACACCTCAGTCTACACACATATTGAAAACCACAGAGATTCATTGAAGCTGAAGATTTTCATATAAGTGGATTCTTCCAGTTGAGAATTATAAAAAAGTCTTGTTGTATAATTCCAAAACTGATCAAAATAGGTTCATTTGAACATGAATCTTTTGCTAATTTAGTATCCTGGGCGTATACTTAATATAAATTATTGATATTACTTCCCATGTTTCTGTATTTATGAAATGTTCTTCCGGAATAGGATCAGGAAAGTCCTAAATATAATGCGATCTAAACGAAATTCCACAAAAATAAGTCAAATAGTATTTTACATCGATGTGCCTAATTACGATATGACCGATCTGTAACATCTCTTCCATAAATGTCCCCTTTAAAATAAATATAATCTAAAATCAAAGTTCGAAATTATACGAGTAGCAGTTCAACATTTCTTCTAGCTCCGATATACCCCTGGAAAACAAATCAGTTTCAAACGCATAAATTTCGCATTAATGTTCGTATCATAATAATGTACTTCACACTTAATCATAACTCCGAAAAGCAAATTATACGAGGATTTTTCATAAATAATTCGTAGCTCTCACTGACAACCAACAATGTGGTGTAGGGTATTACATAGTCGTGCATGATTGACTATAAACTTATCACCCACACTGTAGCATTTTTCATGTTACAATTAATTGAAACGCATTCTTTTATTTACAGGAAATAACATTTTTTGTATTAAATTTATTATCTAGAGATTATTGCAATTGAACACAGAAATATGAATTAAATTTAATTCATTTCATTAAACTGATGATTGGTTTAATAAGCAAAAAAAAAACTGATTATAATTATTAAAATTAAATTTCAACACTTCTTTTGCAAAATAGTTTTTATCATAAACATATTGTAGTTTTAATAAGTCCTGGGGGATTTTTAAATATATATAATCTGCATGTGTATAAAATTATAAAAAAATAATAATTATTAATTTATTACAATTTAAAGCTTAAGGGTATTAAAATAATAATAATAACAAAATTAGCTAAAAAGTATCAAGAGACAAAAGGATTTTAAATTCGGAAACAAATATTTAATAAAATTAGAATTTTTGTTAAATATTTTTAATGAAATAATATATTTAATTGTTACACCCTACACCACCGAAGGTGGTTGGGGTTTTATGAGTTTGTGCTGATATTTGCAGCATGCAGAAAAATTGGTGTTACATTCACTCTTAAGTATAACGTTTGTCTCAGAATCACTTACTAAGTCAATTTAACGATGTCCTTCCGTTCGTCTGTATGTCTGTCTCTCCGGCTGGCTGTTCATATAAACATTGTGAACAGTCTACAGGTCAAAATTTTTGAAATATCTGGATGAAATTTGGTGCATATTATTTACGGCGAAACCTATAGAAATCGGTTATGATCGGTCCAATATTTCAGGTACCTACCATACAAATGTTCTTTCCAATATTTCAGGTACCTCCCATACAAATAGTTCTAAATACAAAACGATTTAAAAATTTCGCAAAAATAAATCTTATAATATTTTTAAACGATGCGCGAAGATATGCTAGGCTCGGTCCATTAATTCTCCTAGGTCCCTTACAAACCCCCTTCCAAATATCACTTCAATAGGAAAAATCTCACATATACGTTGGTATTTAATAATAATTAGTCGAATTAACATAAATGTAAACAAAAATCGATGTTCAAAATTATACGAGGATCGGCACATAATTTCTTGCGGCCTACATATAATTACACCCCCAGAAACACCCCAAACATTTTAAAACGCATAAATTTAATACAAATCTCAGTATATTAATAATACAAACTTAAAAATAAATCTGAAAATGAAATAATACGAGGATCGTTCATTAATTTTTGTAACTACCACTTTTTAACTGAGGATGTAGTGTAGGGTGTAGGATTGAACGATTATACATTCTTATTTGTTTTATTATATATTCTTATTTAAATTGTGTATACATGATGTTAACAATTAATATTAATCATACGCAGTGATTCCAACGCTTCTATTTTCGAATATTTAGGTAACTTCGGAACTGCTCAATATTTTTTTAAAATTGTTTACAGATATTTTTGAGATGTTTTGCATATTTTTAGTGTTTTCAAAGAATGAAGGTTAATCTCAAAAGTCGGGTATTGATATTTTATATTGTGCACCAAGCTTCACCAAGTTTTTTTTGAAACAAGTAAAAATGTTGTAATCGGTCAAGCCTGACTATGGAATACCCTACATCACATTGTTAATTGTAAATTACTGCTATGAAAATTTTGTGTATGGCTCCTCGTGTAATTTGCCTTCTTATTCATGCTTTTGTGCGCAATAGATTTTTATGTTCTTGTGCCCAATAGATTGTATGTAAAATTTATGCGTATTGAAATTAGAAAAAATTATGGACCGACTCTCGTTTAATTTCGCATATCGGTGTTGGTTTATATATATCACATTTGACCAAATATATTCTCAATACCCATGTATATGTGTGATTAATGAGTTTCAAAGTGATATTAGAAAGGGCGATTGTATGGGACCTATATGAAATAATGGATCCATAATAAATAATGAGACTTGGTTTTGCAAAACTTGGTTAACATCATATAACATTTAGGAATTTTATGGGCTAAAAACCCCATTTCGGAGGTACATTTCTATGGAACCTATATGAAATAATGGATCCATAATAAATAATAAGACTTGGTTTTGCAAAATTTGATTAACATCATTTTATATTTAGGAATGGATCGATCATAATCAATTTCAATAGGCGTCGTACTTGCCAAATTTCATTATGATATCTTCAAAACTGCGATCTGTTCTTTGCGAACAAGCTTTACATGGACAGCCAGCCAGATGGACATACTTAAATTAACTCAGAAAAAATTCTGAGTCGAACAGTATACTAAAAAGTGGTGGTAGGACTATTTTGTCTGCTCGTTACAAACATATGCACAAACGTTTAAAACATCCACGTGGCTGTTAATGCCATCAGGAGATGCAATTCTTCAGCCATGTTTCTAAACGTCTCAAATAAATGTCCGATATGCTAAGTTAGGGTCCTTGTGCTGGAAATCGCAGTATCATCAGCAAATATTTAAATTATCTGTTGGCATTAGCCGATCCTAAAACACTTCCCTGAGGAACACCAGCTTACACACAAAATTCTTCAGTGAAAATGTCATTATATTTCACTCTGAAAGGCCGATCATCCAAAAGAATTCAAAAAATTTTGGTGTACATGGTGATGCAAAGTTCCAGCCCTTATGAATCGTATACAAAAGTTTTCGCGATATCCAAAACAATTGAAAAACAACACTTTTTTAAGAGAGGCGATTTTTAATCTCTCAAATTAGGCGATTTAGCTGTTCTATGGTTCCGTGTTTTTCACAAAAACCATCTGTTGAACTGATCATTTAAGAATCGTATAAGATTTGTTATATATAAATTTCCTCAACTACTTTTGACAATTAGATCCACAGGAAGATGATACAGTATTATACTTTTACGCGAAAGTTGTAAAGGACAGTTAAAGATGTGCTCTCATCTCCTTTAAGAATATGATTAGACTCATAATTACTCTCTAAGCTGATTTAACGTTGGCAGTCCGTCTGGCTGGCTTAACTAACATTGTGGTGTAGGGTATTGCATAGTCACACTTGATCGATTATGACATTATTTCCTATTTTTATTCAAAAATTTGAACCATATTTTAGAAGCAACCAAATTCCAACAAACTACAAAAAAAAAAACAAATCAAAAATAGTGCTAAATATCTCTGAAACTATGGACCCACTTGGAAAACATCTCAATTATGTCAATTTGAAATTTAAAAATATTTCGTGTTTCACAGTTGCATAATTATATTCCAAAAATCATTTTGAGAGCACTATGCATCCCAGAACAGACAGAACAAGAGACAATGTGATTGAATCACTGATTTCTATAAAATTTCTAAAAATTTTATAAATTTTCAGTTCATTAACACAACATTGTATTATAATTCACTTTACTTTTATAATCACTTTTTCCATATCACTCTTAATTTATTGCCTTAATCCCTAAATATTTTTCCTCTTTGATTTATTTGACAATTTAGTTATTAAATTATTCTGTTTATTTCATTTAATACAAATATTTGATATTTTCTATTCAAAATTTATTTGTATGTTAATTAGTTTCGATTATTTTTGTTATAAAATGTTGGAAATACATCACTTTTAAATATCAGCATTTAATCTCTAACAGCAATATTTCAATATTTATACCATAAACCAACATAGGTGGTGGGGGTATAATACGTTTGTGCAGATGTTTGTAACGGGCAGAAAGAAAAGCCTTTCCACTACATTAAAGTTTACCGTTCTACTCGGAATCACTTTCTGAGTCGATTTAAGCATGTCCGTCGGTCCGTCCGTACGTCTAGCTGTTCATGTAAAGGTTTGTTGGCAAAATACAAGTCGCAGTTTTAAATATATCTTAACGAAATTCGGCACATCTATTATTTTAGCCCAAGGACAATGCCTACTGAAATCGGTCTATTAGTTCATATAGGTCCCATACAAATGTCCCTCTGGAATGGGGTTTTTTAGCACATAAAATTCCTAAATATAAAACGATTTTAACCAAATTTTGTAAAACCAAATCTTATTATATTCTAAAATGATGTGCTAAATTAGGCGAGAATCGGTCCATTATTTCTTATAGGTTCCATACATTATTATTGTATATAGGTCATATACAAATGTCCCTCTGGAATGGGGTTTCTTAGCACATAAAATTCCTAAATATAAAACAATTTTATCCAAATTTTGAAAGAAATTAAATCTTATTATATTCTAAAATGATGTACTAAATTAGGCGAGAATCGGTCCATTATTTCTTATAGGTACCACAGAACCACCCTTCCAAATATCACTTCGAAGCACATATACGTGGGTATTGTAAAAATATTTTGGTATTTAATAGATAAACATAAGCCAAAACCGCTGTGCGAAATTAAACGAGGGTCGATCCATAATTTTTTCTAATTCCTTTAAAAAAGCATAAAATTCAGATTAATCTTAGTATCGTAATAATCTATTACACACATAAGCATAATTAAGGAAAGCAAATTATACGAGGGCCGTTCATAAATTTTTCGTAGCAGACATTTACATTCAACAATGTGGTGAAGGATATTAAATAGTCGGGCTTGATCGACTATAACATTTTTACTTGTTTTTTTTTGTGATTTAATATTCATAGAATTTTAAATTTATAATTATAAACATGTTATAACAGAAATGTGGCAGGAAAAATGGGTAACATAGGTAAATATATAAAACAATTAAGAATGCTATATTCGACTGTACCGAATCTGAAATACACTTCACCACCATATTAAAAACAATTATCTTGTTGCCTGAATTTCGATGGAATTTGGGGTTATAAAGAAGTAATAATCAAATATGACTGATAATTGCCAAAATAGTTTCTTATATTAAAGACAGTTACAAATATTTTTATTCATATAATAGCTGTATAAGCTCAGACCTGTTTTCCGGTAAGAGGCTAAAGCAAGATTTAAACAGATATTGGTCAGATTAATAGCATATATTCGAGATAATGGGAGGTCAAAAAGGGGCCTTATTTTGGGAGCTACAGCAATATTTGGACCGAGATTGTCTAAATTAATAATTTTTTTTAAATATAGTTAGAATTGATCTCTATTTATTGATTTATAACTCAAAACTGTTTTCAAGAAGAGGCCTTATATGTGACCTTCAAAAGAATATGGACCAAGATCGTTCATATTAATAATATACATTAGAGAAAGTTGGCAAAATCTGAATTTCAATGGAATTGGTCTTTATTTACAACTTTTATGTGCTCAAAACTCTTCTCCGGGAAGGGGCCTGATATGGGAGCCACAGCAAAATAGGGACCAAGATTGTTCATATTAATAATATACATTAAAGATAGTTAGAAAAATTATAGTGCCGAACGCCAATAAAATCGGTCTTTATTTAAGTGTTTTATGAACTCATAACGGTTTTCCGAAAAGTTCATTATATGGGAGCTATATCAAAATATGGACCGATATTGATAAAATTAATAAGATATATTAAAGACAGCCAGAAAAAAATTATGCCAAATTTCTATAGAATTGGTTCATTTTAAATAGTTACATAAGTTATAAAACATATTTCGGGAAGGGGGCGTTATATGAGAACTAGGTCAAATAATGACCCCAGTACAATTCTATTTCTTTGGGCTTATTTTTGTATCAAATTAAATGTAAATGGCAAATTACACTGGATTATATTGAAAAATTGCGACTCGTTTTACGCACAGATTTTGGGGTGTATCAAATTTTTGCATATTTTCGCCTATAACTCTTTTTCTATTGATACGATTTCGATGATTTTTTGCACGATGTTGAAAAATATATAATTGTATGTTATAATTTAATTCTTGTTTAAATTCTTGATCTTTATTTTAAATTTGGAAAAGTTCTTTTTCGGAATTCTGAGGTTGTCTCTGACATCGAAATATAACTTTTTTGCTGATGACCCTTTAAAGCTGATTTTAACTGCTTAGGACAGTAGCAAAAAATGTGGTCGAATTTTATTGAATTCGGACAATTATTCTAGGCGTGAGAATGTTACCAACAGCAGTTAGATGGACAGACTATATATATATACTTTATGGGGTCTGAGAAGATTCCTTCTTTGTGTTTCACATGGAATGACATAGTTAATATACTCCCTTCATTACTTGTGGTGGAGGTTATAAAAAAGTTATGTGCCTTCATAGGAGTTTGGTCCGGGTTATAAGAAATATCTAAATACAAAATTTCTTTCGGATTAATTAAAATAATCGAGGCGATCAAATTTTTAGGGTCGCCAACTAAGTTCCTAACTCCAAAACACTTTAGCTCTAACTATATAGGGTTATATGGGAATTAGAAGAAATTACGGACCGGTCCTGGTATAATTTCGCACAGCGAATTTGGCTGTCCAAATATATTTTCAATGCGTATATGTGCGATTTATCAGTTTGAAAGTGATATCTGAAACGATGTTTGTATGGGACCTATGACCGATCCTCGTATAATTTAGCACCTCGTTTTGGAATATAAATAGACTTTTTCTTCGCAAAATTAGTTTGAAATTGTTTTATATTTAAGAATTTTATGGACTTAAAACTGCCTTTCTGAGACATTTGTATGAGGACTATGTGAAATAATGGACCGATCACAACCAACTTCAATAGTCATTGTTCTTGGGCCAAAATTCAAATTTAAATATTTTCTTAATTTAAAGTTCATTCACTATTTTTAATATAAGGGAAAAGCTATCTAAGAGTAAAAAAATTGGTCCCATTACCGTACATGTATCTCAAACTCTCTGTAACAGATCGAAGAGGTAACTAAAATTTTAATTACTTCTTTAATTATTATAGTTCTTTTACTATTGATTTAGTACCTAAAATTTAATGTGGCTTTTGTGGCTTTAAGCAAATGGTACTGAATTATGTATTATAGCGTTTTTTGCTTTTTTTGCCTTTTTTATGAAAATCCTATTATTAATGCTCATTTATGCTAAAATATTTCACTGCAAAAAATGTGCATTAATCATTTTTATTATTTTTTCCATTACTTAAATTAATACAAGTGTGAATAATATATTTGGCTATGCCGAATCTTAAATACCCTCCACCATAAATGAAGTAATTATGTTATGTACGTACATACCAATAAAAGGTTATCATTATTAACCTTTTCTGACCATTTAATAGTCATAAAATTAATTATATATTTGGCTATTAACTTTTTTCTACTAAACCGATTTCGATTAATTTTTGGAATGATAAATAGTACATTTTTCAATTATTGTGAATGTAAAATGTACCAACAACAGACGGACGGCCAGAACAAACGGACAGATGATACAGAAAGCAAAATTATATAGAATTGCATCCTTTTTAGATTACAGACAAATGACAAAGTTAATATCACCCTTCATCACTTATTGGTGGTGGAGGGCCACAAAAACTAGAGCTTTTTTTTGTATTTTATTTTGCGGTTTGAATTAATTAGTTAAAATCATGTTGAAAATAATATAAAATTTGAAAAAAAATATGGAAAATAATTTAATATTAATTGAAAAAAGTTTATTTAAATTTTAAAATAAAATATTTTCTAAAGCAATTAAAAGTTAAAAGTCAAATAAGGATGTTATGCATAGAAAATAACATTATATCCTTCCTCAACATTGCTCAATGGTCACAAAAGACTTCTTATTGGGAATAATTCGACAACTTTGGAACTACTGAAATTTGTTAATGAAATTTCGCATGAACATTCTTGAAGTATTTTTCAATTTAGTTGGAGCAGCTCAAGATCTAAGTGGGTCGAGCAGACGATGGCTGGATCTGCGAAGATGGTCACCTCTAATAAGATTTAAAAAAATAAATATGTATGATTTCATTTGAGTAAAATTTTAAAAGCTAAAATTCTTATCATCTGAGACCCCATACTGTATATATATTATTGCAATTATATCATTGTTTCATACATACATATCACACATACACCTCATAAAATGTATTAAATGGGTATAGTCATGAGAAGTTTCCTTTATAAAATCAGCAACATTGGTTTCATTATTAATAAATATAGACCGATATCTGAGACAAACCATAAATCAACCCATTTCGCGGTAATATTAAGTTTAATTAAAATAAAATAAAGTTATAGCCAAAAATAAGTATTTTATGAATTTTCTTCACATGTATTTATGGTGAAGGGTATTGAAGATTCGGCTCAGCCGATTTGTTTAATATGTTCTTTTTTAGTGGAATTCATCAACATTATTTCAAGTCTCTAGTTCTTCATGAGACAGTAAAAAGGCCTGCTAAACATAGAGCTAGTAAATATTTAATATCAGAGGCCACTTATCTCAAACGGTTATACTTCAATTCCGAGACCAGTGATTTTCTAAATCTCTTGTAGAACTCTCTAAGAATCCATATAATAAATTTAATAGGAATATGTTATCGGTTCAAAATTATGTACAATTTTTAAAAACTCATGACACACAGATGTTCCACAACAATTTTAATAAAAAAATTATTCAATCTAACCTCAATTTTAAAATCTCCAATTTTTAGTATTATTATCAAATATTAATGATATTGTATAAACTGTGATATTTTTTGTAAAATACAGTTTGAATTTTCTTCAAATTCTTATTAATAAAAGAAAAACTCAACCTAACCTCAATTCAAAAATCCTGGATATTGAGTTTTATAGCAAAAAATTTAATAGCATTATGATATCTGTTTTTTTCTACGTAACTATGACTTAAATTTTGTTAAAAAACGTTCTAATTAAAATATTTTTCAACCTAACCTCAATTCTGAAATTTGTAAAAAGATAAGATTTTGATGTCAATATATCTTTCTTGCTTTTGCCATTAAACGTTAGTTTTTATTTTCTTTAAATACAAAGAAAAAACATTTTCAACCTAACCACAATTTCAATATTTTTAATAATAATAATATTAATCGGAGGTGTGGTAATTTTGAAAGTTGTTTCGATGACACCATTTTAATTTATATCTTTGTTATCGGATTTATTTCTTTTTTTATACATTCTCTTTTGTTTAATCTGCCTCATGTTTGAGACCTCACAATATGTACAGTTATCTTAAAAACTAATAATACTTTTTCTTGTCTAGAAAGATCTGATCTCCCCTTAGGGTTAGGATGAGTCTTAGTCTTGTTGTATATCTATCCCTCAACTCTTCCTTTACTAAGAGAATATCCCAGCCTCTATGGATGCTTTTGTTTGTAATTAACCATGTTGAACCGATTATAGTTCCAAAAATTTTAGTCTGCCACCTCTAGCTTCTATATGAAGGCGAATTACATGCGCCTATCCACCATTGTAGATATTAACACCATTAAGAGAAGCAGAGTTTCCCCTTCTGTGAGCGAATGTGCTAACTCTTCGTTTACTTTTTTCAATCATATTTCCAAGCGTCTCAAATACATGTCCAGACTACAAGATACTGAGAGAGGGTCCTCCTGTATACTGAAATTTACGAATATTGAAATTATCGGAGGAGTCGGAAGTGTATATTAAGAAAAGATTTGGTCCTAAATTACTACCCTAAGGAAGACTTGCTTTTATATAGAATTCTCCAGTTACAAATTCGTCACATTTTACCTTGAAATGCCGATTATCCAAGCAGAACTCTAACAATCGGTGGGTACATATTGGTAGCAAAATTTTAATTTTGTAAACCAGATCCTTAAGTCATACCTTATCCAAGGCTTGCGCAATATTTAAGAATATTGCTGAACCGTACTTTCATAATTTATATCTCTAGTTAAGCGATTTATTTGTTCTAAAATTTGTTGCTGTTGAGCCACTGTAAATCGATGCTAAAGTTTTTCTCTTGAATTTTGTATTTGCCTAAGATATCGGTCTATATCGGTATATGCATACTAAAACGATTTTGCCGATTTAAAACATGTCTGCCAAATTTTAATGAGCTCTGATAATTTCGATGTACCTGATAAAAAAAGATAGAGAGAAGGACATAATTAAATCGAATCAGATCTTTATTTAGTCGAAGAGCATATATTTTCCATAAGTTTCTAATGATTATTTTTATTAGAGTTATGAATACAGTGATATGGAACACATAAATCTCTTTTGGTGGTTTAAGATATAAAAAAGTTTTTGGAAAAATTAATCTCCATTCGAAACCCCCAAAAATCTATTTTAATTTGATAAAATTAGGAATTTAAAATACGTAATTTTTCTCTGTCATAATTTTATTTACCAACAAGTTTATTTCTTTGACATTTCTCTAAACCTGTCAGTTGTTGAATTTTTTAAAATAAAAAATGGTTTTCAAAATTTCTCATTCAAAATTATTTGCATTATTTTTACTTTGAAGCTTAAATATTTCTATAAATATTTTGTCAAAACCAAAGACATTCTGACAAACACACCTACACAGGTGGCGGTAAATTTTCTCTTTTTGCTAACAAAGTTTGTTTTAATATACTTTACATGAGATATCCTGCAGAGATATGTTTGTGGCAAAAGAAGGTTTTGTTTAATCTTAAATTAAACATGATTTTGTTTTCAAATATTTTTTGTTTTCAACCTAAAAAAAGGAATAAATATTTTGTTTATGGAAAAACGAAACAACAAATATTTTAATAAACATGTCAAAAAATGAATGTATGTATGTATATAATATGCCACAAGTAGCAGGTTATATTTGCAACCCTTTTCTATAGTAAGGCAAAAATGTTGCCAAGAAAAAAATCTAATTTTCTAAGGACTGAGATCACTAGACTTTTAACCCAAGTAAAGTGTCAGTTATTATGTCAGCCAATAAATACTGTTAATCTGATCAAAATTATTAACTACTTTCAACAAACCCCAACTTGGTTTTACAAAGAGATTCCAAGCATTCAAAGGTCGTCCATCAAACCGTTTTCAATGCTATTAAACCGTTAAAACTTCTCCTGATTCAGGTAGAAGGAATGATGTTTCTAAAGCCAACAAATAGAAAGCATTTCCAAAAGAGCAAATCCGATGGGAAAGCAGTCCGGTTAGCTCAATGCTCGAACTATTTGATAGGAAAAGTTAAAGCTGATACATTATCAAAATATTTCTGACAGGAATATTGCCAAAAATTTAGATACCAAAAGCAGAACACGAAACTTGAAGCATAATTGATGACGATACGTATGTTCTGGTTAATTTTCGCAATTTCTTGGTCGAAAATTTTAGAACTTAAAATCGTTCAAAATTTCCTAAAAAGATTTTGGTTGTGACAAAAGAAGTCAATCAGTTGGCACAACGGAATATCGAAATTTACATCGAAGAATGTTTAAACAATTAAAAATGTTATAGTCGATCAAGCCCGACTATGAGATACCCTACACCATACTGTTGGTTATAAATAGAAGTTACGAAAAATTAATGAACAACCATCGTATAACTTCCTCTTCTGATTTATTCCTAAGTGTGCAATTTATGGTGAAACTAACATTTATGTGAAATTTAGGCGTTTTTTAAGAGATATTTGGAAGGAAGCTTGTATGGGACTTATTAGAAGTAATGGTCCGACCATCTCATAACTTGGCACATCGTTTTAGAATATAATAAAACTTATGTTTGCCAAATTGTGTTAAAATCACTTTATATTTTGGACTTTTATAAGCCTTTAACCTCATTTCGGAGCTAAGATACTGGGCTCTTGTAAGACCTGAGCTAAGATATTGGGCTCTTGTAAGATGAGCTCAAAAATGGTGTCCAAAAGTGTAGTTGATTTTAAACGTACATGTAGTCCATATGTTCTAGTAAAGTGACAGAAAGCGCTTTAAAAAAGAAAGATTTCCGAAAAAGGTTCAAAATTTCATCACTTGTGATTAAAATATAATAATATAATGTAAGTTTAGTAGTTTGTTTTTATTAATATATATATGTATCTTAACAAATTTTCGATCTCACTCCTTAAGAGGCAACATGGTGTTATAAACCCAAGAGAAAAACAAAAATATATCCATAAACAAACTTTCAACAAAATGTTGCAAAAAGGAACATAGACACACAAAAATAGCTCTCAAATTCCATTCCATTTGCTCAAATTGCTAAAGTTGGTCAACAGTACAATGACAGCAGTAACTGACAGCTTTTTGCCAATTTTTTTATGACTATTTTTTCTCCACTTTTGCAAACAGAACTAGAAAAGATACAATACACAAATAACAAACACTGGAGGCTATTTTTCTCATATTGACACATTTTTGTTGCAAGTTAAGAAAACTTTTTGTTGAATGCAAATGGAAACAAAATGAACTTTCAACAAAAAAAGGAATGTCTTCTTTTCTTAGAAAAAACGTAAATTGAATTGCAAATAGAGGAAATTGAAAGGCAATGACAGTTCTGAAAATAAAGTTTATTTTATAATTGGGGAATAAATAGAATCTGGCTGAAAATTATTTTAAAAGGAAATCAAAATACTTTGTTTTATACTTAAACTCATTAAATGGTTGATCGGTCCATAAATGCGAAGTCTCAGAGTAGTTGGAGCTACCCTGGTCCCGAGAAGCCATAGAACCATATCCTCTTCCACATCATTTGGAAAACAGTTTAAAAAAATTCAAGCAAAATTTCATTAAAAAATATTCACTAGTTCCAAGGTTACAGAGGATTTCAAAAAAAAACTATTTGGGATCATTGTGCAGTATTGAGTAGAACAGTTTTTGCTCAGTTAAGTAGCGCTAAATACCGTAATATAACCCTTGACGACGAACTATAGTGGAGTTCTAACTTACTTGCTAGGACATCCAAGGCTAAAATGGCTATCAATATCAACAGTAAGTCCACAGATGACAAAGGGAGACTGGATCTGCATTGGATTTACGATTCCGTGGTAAAACGAATTCCATTCTCTGGAGCCGCTTTCTAGTTGGAATCCCTTAAAATCTGCTCGAACCCCTAGACATTTTAATTTAGGAATTGGTATGATGGAGCTGAAAATCACTGGAGAGTTGGTCTACACTTTCTTTATCCTTCGTATACTTTACACAGGACATTTACTCTTACATAAGAGAAAGCACTAAATATCTACATTAATGAATCTTCGAATGGGAGCAAATTTGATAGAAGTGTCTTAATTAAGGAATTTACAACTTGTTCTCTAACAGTTGGATACACAATTGGAATCTTGTCCGAATATATCGCACATTACTTAATGATATGACAAACTATTCGAGCTGCGCACTTATATGATAAAGTGCGTGGACAAGGGACTTATCAGGATAATCTTTAAAGGTTGATGTTTTGGCGAAAAGGTGGACTATGTCATATTTATTTGAATATTGATCTTGTAGGTTGCAAAGTGAAAGCCTAGAGAAAGAGATATTAGCCTAGATGGATATTATTTCTCAATATTTCGAGAACTGTCTTCAGAGATATCAATGCTACCGCTCCAGGAATACATGGATGAAGAAGGAAAAAATGTCTTATCTTTTTTGCTAATGCCCCGCTTTCAGATACTTTTCTTTGACTGTAATTCACTGCAATCCCTGAACTATACGCAACTGCGAATAGTTCCCTCCTTCCGCGGAGTGATAAGATTCTTCATTTGGATTCACAATCTTTGTAATACTTTCTCCTTCTCGGTTTTTCTTTCTTCCTCGATCTGTCTACTTAAACTCAGTAATTAACACTCTATTCGCGGATTTTGCTGAGTTGCTCACTTTCGTATCGTATCAGCATTTTCCTTTCCTCCGGGATTCTTTTTAGAGCCTTTTGTATGTGATTTCAGTTCCGGCGTGATCTGTTTATGATTGTGCGGGAAGCTCCATTTTTCCTTATTAGGCGTTTTTCCAGAATTCTGTTTCTTCGGAGACAGTAACCTCTTAACGCTTTATTTTAAAGTGAGAGTTTGGTTCCTTTGGTACATCTTGGACTCCATCTAAACTGTCTTGTTGGTACATCTTCACCAAATTTCTTCGCTATGCACCTGATAGCCGCTGTTGATAAGTTGTCAGTTCTCGATGCTGGCACTGACTTTTTCAGTCATTTTTATGCCATCGTGCTAAAATCATAGTATTATTTTGACTTTCGTCTAATGAGTCGTATTCGGAGTATTTAAGGCTTGGATAGGCTTTAAGCTCCTAAGGATTCCCAATTTTAATTGCTTTCAATTCGTGCTTTTGCACCCGTTTCCAGCGAAACGATTTGCTCACGATCGAGGATAAGACGTTTTTGTGACTCATGAGTAGATTACCGCTCGCGTGGAGTAGAAATGAATGTAGAAAATTTTACGAGGGATGGTCTCGAATCGACTGCTAGCAAAAAATTCCTGTAGCTTTCATACTTGTTTTATTTAAAATCATTTTGTTATATAAGCAATAAGTCACTTCGCACATATGTGTTCTCGTATTGAAGTGATTGATCATTTCAGCCAATTAAGCACTTCAATTCAATTCCATAGTTATTAATTCAATTTACATATAATTTTATTATTTTAGTCTTTTTGAATAAATTACTTAATTAACTTTACATTATGAAGGGCGTTTTGCAATTAACTAATTTAAAATCAATCATTTCTAATTGAATATTACAGTCAACACTATAATGATTACACCATGACCTATTGACATAAAGGTATACACCTATACATATATAACTATTAATTCATAAACGTTTTTTTTTCTTTTACTTAAAATGTAAAAAACACAGTTATTGAGGCAAATAAAATTGCATAACTAATTACAAGAGATTTTTATGGGCCAATAGGTTTTACACGCTAATTAAAGTTATTAAAAAAGAAATAAATAAAATTAACTAGAATTAAAAAAATAAATATTACAATTTCCAATTTCCACATAAGTGATGGCGGTGCAACGTTAATTGAATCAAGTGAGAGTGTAGTAGTCAGTTAAAACCGACTATATAATAGCCTACACCATTACACAGGCATGAAAAATTAGGGGCCCATCCTCGTAAATTCGGTGTACGGTGTTTGCTGGTTATATAATTCTTTAATACATGAAATATGTTCAAAATACTAATATTATGTCATTTTCGGAAAAGGGCATATATAAGAATCACAACCATTTGTGGTCCGATGTTCATAAAATTTGTCGCGTAAATTTGGACTAATAAAAATTTATGTTTTCAAAATTATTCTTGAAGGCGATTTGTAAAGTATACAATTTTATCTTTATTAACCTAAAAATGTGACCTGTAAAGTTCTCACTATGTACATGGACTTACAGAAAACTAACCTTTCGGGCAACTTTTCGAATGGACGGAAATCATTAAAACCATACGGAAGGAGAATATGAGTCTTTTGATATGGTTTAAGGTGCGTTTAGCACTATTTTTTTATCATCTGCACAAACGAATAATACAAAAGAACGAGTTTGTTATTTAAGTTTGTTCCAGGCCAAAAAATTGGGCAATGCTACATAGATTTGGACCCCGTAATAAAGAGAACCGCTTTTTTCGAAATAAATCTGTTATTTTTAATCGACTAACAAGATTTGCATAACATAATGAAATCGAAGGAGTGTAGCTTTTAAAGTTTTGCAACTAGAACCCCACAGTGGATCCATGGGCAGTTTTAGAGAAGTACAAATTGAGGTACATTTAATAGCGTGTCAAATTTCTGTTTCTCTTACAATTAAAAAACTTGTTTACCATCTTATAGCCCTTGACAAAGATCTCCAAAACATGCTTACAAGTGTTATTAACCTCTTAAAATTATCGAGTTATCTTGAGTCAATATTTTGAGTATATATCCAATATATTATCCGACACAATTGTTTGGATAGGTCAGATTGAGCAGACAAGTCTCATTGTTATAAGCCAAGTTGCTATATCTTCTTGTTGCGCGCTCTCAATCTGGAAAAGCGTTTGGTATCATATACAATCAAGGGAATTCCGTATGTTGTACTTACTTCCTCAATACCCACCAGATATCAGAGACATTAAGGCTTGGCATGAGAGAGGAGTATTTCGTAGCTGCTCCTATGTGTTTTAGGAGTGCCTTAAGTGTAGAGTGTTCTGAGCTTTATTCAGCTCATTTTGATTCAATTCAAACATACTCATGGTTTTTCCTATCATCTGATGCTCTCATAAGTATCTTGCGATTCGGCACTATTTCGTAATTCCACAGCAACCGTTACCTTTACACACTCATTATTGCATTAAAATGCATTGGGATTCTTGTAGGCTTGTCTTATTAGTGGCTCTCTAGTCTTTCATCGCTAGATTATTTACCTGCACATTTCCAAATAATTTCTTTTTGTTCAAGATATCCAAAATTATGTTCTCTTCCACCAATGGAGTATTCAATGATTTCTATGTTTACATTTCAGGGAAAACTCTAAGTTTTATATCCTTAGATGAAATGATCTTGATTGTCATTGACTATTGGTTGAAGCTATTCAAATCCTTTTATCATGGGTTTAAATGATTTGCCTTGACAAACATTTGGTTTCCCTAATACACATGCCTCCTCTTATTGAACCTATTCTGGATGGTAGTCGGAGGGATATTTCTAATGTTTTGTGTGATGCAAATTTTCGCAATAATGCCTTATCAGTCTAAATAACTGAATATATTTTAATGGTGCATTAACGGCATTTATCAGACCTCCAATAAATGTCGACCATATAGACCTAAATCAAAAAAATCGCGACATTAATTATGGGGATGGGTATTAATATGTGTGATTATTTTTATATAGAATTAAAATTACATATGTTAACCCTCCAAAATACCACAGTAATTTGCATGTCCTGTGTTTACGACAAAAAAACTAAGTAAATTCTATTCAATTCTACTTAATCCTCAATCCATTTACACTTTTCCTAACTTGCGAAAATTTTAATTAATTAATTTCATTAAATTTTTTCTTATTCTAAAAATTTAGTTTATTTACTTTTTATAAAAATAATAAAACAATTTCTACCCATAATCCTACCGAGTTCAGCCATAAGCTTATTAAAATGTTGCAACATCAATTTAGTTGAAAAAAAATCTATTTCAATTCCATTTAAAATATCTGCATATACAATTATTTATATATAAACATTTTTTTTCTTATTTGGATCAAAGTTTCAAATCCCTTCCTTTCGCAAAAAAAAAAAATAAAAAAAATATTTTACACATAAAAATAGAAATAAATATTGAGAAAAATGTTACTAAAAACTTTTCAAAAAAAAAATCGAAAAAATATATAGTTCCCTATGAGAAGTGGGAAAAAAGTATTTATTTGCAAACCTAAATCCTGTTGGAAATTGTTTATTTTCATAGATTTTTCGTTTGTATATAAATTAAACTTGCAACAGCATAAAGTACTTAAAACCACTGCAACGATGTGCTGCAAACTAAGCAAAAAAAAATAATAATAAGAAATTTTATATACGGCTGTACCGAATCTTAAATATCCTCCACGAATAATTGTGCCGAATTTCTGTACAATTTTTCAAGTTAAAAAATCGTATAAATTTAAAACTAAATATGGACCGATATTTGTCAAGAAAGTACCATTTATTCAAGACAGGAAAATAATCGTGACGATTTTAAATAAAATTGATTCATATTCATATATTAGTTTTAGAAGCCCAAATCCGTTTTCCGGTAAGGGGCCTATAGCAATATATGGACCGATATTGGTCAAATAAATAATGTATATTAAATACAGTTAGAAAAGTAAATTTCAACAAAATTGGTCATTATTAACTAGTTTAATGAGATCAAACATGTTTTACGGGAAAGAGCTTTAAAAGGGACCGATAGCAATATATGGACCGAGATTGACCAAATTAAAAATATATATTATTGAAAAATTATTGGCTCGTATTTTAATTAAATTAATCTATATTGACTAGATTTATAAGCTCAAATCTGTTTTCCGGAAAGGAACGTTATTATATGGGAACTATAGCAAACTATTGGCCAATATTGGTAAGATAAATATCAAATTTTTTATACAGTTAGAAAAATAATTGAGCCGAAAATCAAGAGAATTGGCTAGTTTCGTAAAGTTAAACATGATATCCGGGAAGGGGCCTGATATTAAATCTTCAGCAAAATATGGATCCTGATTGTTCATATTAATAATATAAATCTAAGACATTTAGAAAATCATCGTGACGAACTCCAATGAAGTCGGTCTTTATTTAAGTGATTTATAAACTCAAACCTGTTTTCCGGAAAGGGGCATTATATGAGAGCTATATCAATACATGGACCGATATAAATAAAATTAAAAATATGTATTTCTGACAGAAATTTAATTGCGATAAACTTCAATTATTGTGCCAAGATAACTGTATTTTGCAAATTTTACTAAATTTTCTTAAAAATTTCGACCCATATGATACACAGATTTTGGGCTGCTTCAGAATTTTTGATATTTCAGCCTTAAACAAGAAACTTCTCAGGATAATAATGCCGAATTTTAATGAATTCAAACAATTATTCGAGGCGTGAGAATGTTTCCAACAAACGGACAGGCAGACGGACATAGCTAAATTTGATTTAATGCAAGAATATATAAAATTATATGTGTTGTGAGATGATTCCCTTTCGGTGTTACACACAAAATAACAAAGTTAATATACCCTTCTGCTGGTGGAGGGTATAAAAATAAACAAAAGTTCTTGTATTCGCAAACGACATTCAATAACCGCAAAAAATAGAAATAAAATGTATTATGAAATAAAATTGTATTAAAAAGAATATTTTGCAAATAGAGGTGCGCTAAAATAAAACATAACACACATTTTTACAAAAGTTATTTAGTTTTTTGTCATTCCGTGTGTAATGCTTAAAAGGAATCATTTAAGAACACATAATGCATATATATACAAAATCGTAGTCCAATTGTTGTTGGCACGCTCACATCCACTATAACTGACGGAGCTCTGTGCAAATTGGCCCGAGTATTTGTTATAATTCTGAGATGTTTCTTATTTAAGACCAGCAAAATCGATGTAGTGTATTAAAATATATAGACCGATATCTTAGGCAACTTATAAGTTAAAGCAAACACTTTCATAAAATTGTCATTTTCAAATCGTTAATCTATAAATTAGGACAAAATTTCACCATAACATTAAGTTATATGTACTTCATTACCATTTAAAAAATTATCAAAATCGGTTCAGTAGAAAAAAAGTTATACACATAAATATAACTAAGTTTATGGTTCATTAAGTGTTACTGTGTTAGATTTAAGAAAAACTTCTATATATTTTACACGTTTGTGTGTGGGTATGTTTGAGTGTGCATAAACGAAACATAAAGTATTTACTTCACTCGAATTTGTGGTGGAGGGTTTTGAAGATTCTCACTTGTTTGAATTTTTTAACACAAATCTCTTGTTGAAGAATCTTAATAATTCCGAATAGATCCCAATTTGAGCAATAAGAAGAGCTGTAATTCGCCAGCAATATCTCTATATCTGTGGATAGCAAGGTCGTAATAAGGTCACTTACAGTTTTGAACATCATCTCTAGAATACAACAGGAATTCTGTAGATCATTGAGTTTTGATTCGTTTCAATTTTTTTAAACATTTTTGGAAATTGCGTGAATAGAGTAGAGAGAATAATGATGAAATGATCGTGTCTAAAAATATATTTGATCAGTTCAACTTTCTATCTCACTAGTTAATATGAGAAATAAAGCTCTGGTTGCTTCCAGACTTTTTTTAAAATTACATAGGTAGAAAATTTATGATAAGGATAATCTTTTCAAGTTGTATGTGATCATATCGATCTCTTCTTAAGAGTCATGCAGCTGTTACATGTGTTTATGTGTCTTTTAAAGAAGTTATTAAATGCAGGAAAGTAAATAATTCAGATCACAATTTTCAGGAGTTAAAATTAAATCCTAGTAATTTTAGCAGCAGTCTCTCAAAGTATGACGTGGAAGGAGGAGCTCTCTACCGATCTTATTTCTTCTGAAGAAGTTTTTACAATGGAAAAGAGAATGAATTAAATATGTCCATGTTATCATTCAAAAGAGCTAAATTAACTTCCTCAGCCACAGTTTAAAGTAACACTAAATATTCAAACAATGTGTCTAATGGCAAATACGATTCCATGTGAGTTATTTGGCGCTAAGTGTAAATCGCATGAAATTCCATAACTTTTTTGAAATGTTTTTGTCACAACTTGCTTGTGGTTGTCGCAAAATCTTGCTTAATGAGAAACATTTTGTCATTCAATTTCCATTCACTGACATGGATGCAAAAACATGGTACCGATGGTATTGTAAAAAATATAAAATGTTGTATTTTAGCTCATCTGTCTTCTAAGAAATTTCATCATTTCTTATTAGAGTTATTTTATACTCTTTATTTTAAGTTGGTCTTATATCAATCGATTATGGACAATTTTAAAGGTTATCTTCACTCCCAAAGAGCTAAATAATCGTCGCATACTAAATGTGAGAACTTTCTGTCAATATATCTGGCTTATTTTCAGCTCTCCCCTCTGGGGAGGGTTATTGTCGTACATTTACGTATTTTTAAATGTAGTAGATTCCTTCCAAACTAGCAACATGGCTACATTAGAGGAAAGTCTGCGGATACGGCTTAATTTACTTGTGGCATTCCAGGATATTGAAAGTAGGTTTAAGAGGATCTAGTTGCTGATATAGGATGTTTCAGGATCATGTGTATTTAAGAATAGGCTAGTAAATTAGGTACAGTTGTACTACCACTCTTCTCTGTGCAGCGTATAAATACCTGCACACAATTTCCCACTTCATTATTCGGCACTGAGGATCATGATTAATTTGAGTGTCTCCTGAGGTCTAAGACTGATAAGATCTTCTTAATGGACCTTTTTCAATAGGATTTTCTCAATACCGATGACTAATGATTATACCGTCTACTATGATGCCTGCCCACCGGATGGTTTTAAGCACTATATCAAAACTAGAGTCTGATACTAAGACTCTAGCACTCCCGTTCTGGAAACAGGTGATTGCAGCATTATATAGACGAAAATTTTGACAATAAAGTTGGAGGCCAACTGTTTAAGGTATTATCAGAAATCCGGGTATGTCATTATTTTTATGACAGCAGACGGACTTTTAATAGCATTGCTGAAATCAAAAATCCGAGGATGTCATTTTAATAGCACTGCTGATGTCTACACGACGTTAATGTTAACATCTCAGAATGAGTTAGCACGACATTTGAGGGTTAAGCTTATTTGGATTCCTTGGTACAAAATATATGCAGGAAATAACATTGCTGTTAGACTAACTAGATAGGGCACGGAGCTTGGTAATGAGTTCGCCAGACTTCTACTAGGATTGTTTTTGATTCAGCGGTTACTAGATGGCACAGAGAGAGTAAATTTCGAACTGCTCGTATTAAGTAGGACACTTATATCTTCCACAGAACTAACAAGTTTCTTGGTTTTAGCAGATGGCAGGTCAAGCTCTCTGGCACTTATGCTTCGGAATGGGAATTGCCTCTAACGCATTTTGACGAAAATGCCATGTTAACACAAAGGAAGTGATAGTTCTTCATTCTTTATATGACTGTCCGATAGTTAGAATGGTTCCTGGAACTATCATCCTATTTTAGGTGGTTTCGCAGTCGGTCGAATGATTATTTAAGAGAAAAAACACTTCAAAAATAAAGTGATCCAATCAGAATCCATAATCCTCTTTTAGTTCGAAATATCTGTTTGTTACATTTTATTTTAACGCATCGACTTTTATTCAAATTAATATACAAAATCGGAACACAATTGTGGTAGTGGAAATAATACAAGTGCATAAAATAAAATGTAATAGAGGACTAAAAATTTGTAACATAATTGAAAATTTGTTTTAACGAAGGGAATAACCGACAAAATAAATTTAACTAATATTTAATAATAAACACGATTTTAGGATGATGAATTAGGAGAGTTCAGTATGAATTACTGGAAGGATTTTAGCAGTTAGAGAACTGAAATAATCATAATGTGGATGCGAAGGATATTGATATTCTT
Organism: Cochliomyia hominivorax; assembly: GCA_004302925.2. Classification (NCBI taxonomy): domain Eukaryota; kingdom Metazoa; phylum Arthropoda; class Insecta; order Diptera; family Calliphoridae; genus Cochliomyia; species Cochliomyia hominivorax. Next base: position 81,297,840 of record PYHX02000495.1, on the reverse strand, counting down.
GGCGACCAGATGCTTGTCTTGGATAGTGATCTCCAAACTTTGATTCATAAATAAAAAAATCACTTATTTAAAATTGAAAGCTTTACTTCCGCTCTAACTTTCTGTAACCTCGTTATTTGTTCTAAACTATTTGAAACTGTATAACTGTTAAATCTTTCCTTTTTATTCTCTTATACAAATGTATTTTTATGACCTCCACCAACAAAAGTGTTGAAGAGGGTATATTAACTTCATCATTCTGTATGTAACGCTAAAAAGGTATTATCTGAGATGCCATAATTTATATAGTTTTATGACTCAAAATGTGTTTCGTATTATACCAACAAACAAAAGGCTTAAAAATAAGCTTGTAACATACTTACTAGCATACGCGTAAGGCTTGCAAAAGTGTTATAATAATGTTGTTAAACACTTGTTAACAATTGGTTTAGATTGGTTGGTTAGATTTTGGTTTATTAAGAAACCTTTCGTTAATACTTTTAGTTAAAATATACAAAAATCTTAGAAGTGTAATTATGAAATAAGTTTACATGGAAATCGTTTTAGAAACATGATTGAAGTAAGTTTATTTTCGTAATATAATAACTTTTCTTATTTTTTATATATTAATATATATATATATATATATATATATATATATATATATATATATATATATATATATATATATATATATATATATATATATATATATATATATATATATATATATATATATATATATATATATATATATATATATATATATATATATATATAATATATATATATATATTTTAATCTTTTACAATCACATTTGTAAATATACTTATTCCAACAAGTGTATAGCAAATATTATTGCAAATACTGTTGCTAAAGAAAACATTTTTAAAGCATTACTTTTAGACATATAAAAATGCTTATGAAATGTTACCGAAAATTCTTTATGATAAGTTTATTTTAAGATATGTTTACATTTTATTTATGGCTTAGTTTGTCGGGATATTCAGGAACAACTTTTATATATTGTATACCTCTGTGAGTGTGTAAGTACAAAAAATAACGTATTCAATTCACACGCATTGTGGTGGAGGGTATTGAAGAGTTGTCATAGCCGAATGTAGTGTTTTTACTTGTTAAAAATTCCATTCATCTGCATAAAACATGATATAAAATGCAAATCTACTAATAAAATTCAAATATCGGAAAAAAGCATAAACAAAAGAACAGTGTATAAAACACATTAAAAAAGCGGAAATTTTAGCTAAACAAAACAGTGAAAACTTTAGTAAAAAGAATAAATATACGATAAACAATACATCCGTTCTATAAATATCCTTCCATACTCTCTCTATCTCTCTCTTCCTGCTTGCTTTCCATTAAACAATTTTCAAAGAAACAAATATATATTGGCAGCTTTTTTATTATGCTTCTAGTTTAAACGGAAGTGTAAAAATCCATTTATATTCAAACAAAGTAAAGCAAAGGAAAACTCAAATAAAAAACTAAATCTTATTGAAACCCCACAAAAGGATCAAAAAGTATTAGAACTGGAGAGAAATAAAAACTAAAGGCAAGTAAAATCTACAATTTAAAAAAAAGAAATTATTTTGACCCAAAGCTGCTGCCATTAACATTAACAGACATATGGCCGATAAAGTCTGCTATTGCAACATAACACTTTAGACATGGGCAGGCGTCGTGTATAAGCCATTACAGCAGCATACTTGGGCGGCTGGATAACAAACAAACCTACATAACATATCACACCACATGTTGCAATTACGAAATGTTGGTGGTTAAAAGCTTTTGCAATAGCAACATACATGTTACAAAAGTTGAATAACTGAAGTATGTTTCGTGCAGATATTCTCATACCCTTCAATATCACAATGAAATTTCTGGGTGTAAAAAGTTAATCATACCGTTTGAAACATCATAAAGTATATATTAATAACTGTATAAACTTATCTAAGCACATTCGTCTGCTGTTTTCTTGTCGGAATGAATTATTTAAATTTGTTGAAAATACTTCAGATTGTCCTCCAAAACATCGCACAGAGTTAGTCTTTATTGGATAATCACTTTACGTAGCCGGGGAAAATCTGCTGGAAAAAACTCCAATCACTCTTGTGGCTGAATTCTTTCTGTTACCCACTTTGCGGATTTCAATTAGCTCATTGTCATTTCTTTTGCTTTGTTTCAGTTTCCAAAATAACTTGTCTTCTTTTTCTCTTCTCTATTTTTATATTTATCGTTATTTCGAACAACGCCCTCTATGCATGTTGAACTTTTCTAAAGTTACGTTCCTTTCTTATTTTCCCAGGCTGACTGACCATCCCCTTCTGGTGTTTTTTGAATAACGTTATCTTCCTCATTGAAGGTCGTTAGGCTACTTCGATATTTCATTTAAAGGGACATGAAACAAGCTATATTTTAGCCAATTAACCATGCCGACCCTCTCGTCAAAGTGTTGTGGTTTTAAAAACTGGTATGTGTTTGCATGTGTGACTATATTGTCCTAATAAAGTCGTTTGGACATCATGTCAGAATGAAATACTCCAATTTAATATTAATAAGTTTCCATACGGGAATAAATGCTTTTCAAGAACATTCACTTGGAATAAATTTTAACCCAGAAATTTTAATTATCGATACATTCCAACGTTCTAATATTTAAAGTCAAAACTGAGAATCAAGGAGATATTTGCTTTATTAAAGAATATATCGAACATAACGAAAATAGGTTGGATTGTTCCAGTCAACATCCTCACGTGTATCGTTTTCATAAAGAAACTGACTCGGAATGAAGCATTAAGTAAAACAATTAAACTTCGCTACATTTTACTTTACCAATAAATATACTAAAGATTATCAACAATCAACGAGAGGACGATATGGTTCTACCAATCTTTCCACTTAAATCCGATATTCACATAACCTAAATATTTTACAACTTAAATGAAAATAGTTTAGATATTCTCCTCTTTCGCACTTACTTGAAGCAAAGCTCTACGTTAACGTCCAAAAATGTTAATATATATTTGATGTACTTATGACTGCAGACTATATAAACAAAGTACTCACTTGTCTGTGTAAGTGCATTCCAGTATTCTTATGAAGAAAGCAGCAATTTGAATGAAATTATTCTCCCCATAAATTCCACTGGGATTCCCATTTTTAAAGTGTGCTTTTGCCTTGAAAGGGGAAGACTTTACAATGTACAATATCCCTCCCTGGTTAATCCATATTTTGAGCAAATCTTTACGTGTGGAACTTCTAACAAAATTCTCAGATTTGTCTTGTTAGCTAAAAAATAATTTTAGGTACAAGTAGCTTTTCGTAATAATACCAAGACTGTTTGGAGTTATAAGTGGCATATAATAAGCTATGGGAATCACAGAAAGTTACTTCTAATTGATCAGATCTTTAAGATATTTTACGAAGCTGCTGGATAATTTTTCGCATCTTTGATCATTATAATCGAGTAGATATGTCAAGAACTTGGGAGAAGTATAATAATTGCAGTCAACCGTGTCAGAAGGATTTAGCACATCCTTCAGACTCAAAGAATGTAGTGTTTCCCCCATCAAACGAAGGCGAGTTACTCTTCAGGAACAAGATTTGCGTTTAAAATTTACTTCAATGATTAGTAGAACAACTTTTGAAATTTTCCTCCGAAAATAAATACTTTAATTCAAATGTGGTCAAAATCTTCACAGCTGTGCGGAAATTGAAATAAACTGGATCTATGAACCTTTTAATGTGAAAACAGTTGTTCTTGCCCCTAAATATGTAGCAGAAAAGCGCAACTCGCAACATAATTAATATTTTACATTTCACGAACTCCACTGTAATGAATTTTGAGAAATTAATTCTATTTCTTACAAGGTTCAATTGACTCTAGAGCTGAAGTCTATAAACATGTTAGAACATATCATAAATATCGGTCCATTATCTTTTATATAGTAAACTTCATTTCTATTTCTCTTTAAACAACAAGTCGGTTGTGTGGAAAAAGAGTGTTTAAAATTCGTCACAGCCGTCCATAACATTCTCATTTGTGTTTTCAATTTTCCTTTTGCAGTTAGTTGCAAGTTGATGGGTCTATTAAAATACTTTGTTGGTCTCAATGGTTTTAATAGATTTGTTAGAAATTTATAGCAAGACAGACACTCAAAGGCAGAGTTGCCCTAATTTTAAATAAGTTTTTTTTATTAATATGAAATTGATTGGATGTTGAGTTTTTTAATAAGTGATTAATTAACTCCAATCAACCTTAAAAGCTTTAAACTATAATTAAAAGTTCATTTCGATATTCTCTTTTGTCAGCCTGCAAACAGTGAAAATCTTCTTCTAAAAGGCTACAGGTTGTTAGGAACCATATAATCACATAAAATATCCAGCTAAAGTCTTGTCTTGATATAAAAGACATCTTTAAATTTGAGGAGGGTAAAGCTAATATTAGTATTACTACAGCATATTTCTATACAATTAAATAATAAGTTTATTTCCATAAACATAAACGTCTCACTATGACTTATTGGCCGTAAAAGGTTCTATAAATCTTCCTATGTAACTTAAATAAATGTAATCAGTGCATTTTCATATCATAAACAACTTTCGTAAATTTCTTTAAAATTATTTTAGTATTTAAAAGTTTTTGTTTTTTGTTAATAACGTATACTTAATATATTTTAATAATATAACTCATACGCACTTATCAATATTTTAAACAGATTTTAAACTTTTTTCATATTTTTAGATCAAAAAATTGGATTTTGCATACATTGGTTATTGATTTTTATGGCGATTTTAGCACTCTCTGAAGGCGCGATTATGATGATTATACCCTACACTACCGAAGGTGGTTGGAGTATTATGCGTTTATGTTGATCTTTGTAACACGAAAAAAAATGGTGCTACACCTACCTTTAGGTATACCGTTCAACTTAGAATCACTTTTTTAGTCGATTTAACGATATTCGTCAGTTCGTCTGTTTGCCCATGTCCATGTAAAGGTTATGAACAGTTTACAGGTCGCTGTTTTTGAAATATTTTCATTTTTCGCTAAAATATCCAGCTAAATCTTGTCTTGATATAAAAGGCATCTTTAAATTTGAGGAGGGTAAAGCTAATATTAGTATTACTACAGCACATTTCTATACAATTAAATAATAGTTTATTTCAATAAACATAAACGTCTCACTATGACTTATTTGGCTGTAAAATGTTCTATAAATCTTCCTATGTAATCTTAAATAAATGTAATCAGTGCATTTTCATATCATAAACAACTTCGTAAATTTCTTTAAATTATTTTAGTATTTAAAAGTTTTTTTGTTAATAACGTATACTTAATATATTAATAATATAACTCATACGCACTTATCAATATTTTAAACAAATTTTTAACTTTTTTCATATTTTTAGATCAAAAAATTGGATTTTGCATACATTGGTTTATTGATTTTTATGGCGTTATAGCACTCTCTGAAGGCGCGATTATGCATGATATTACCCTACACCACCGAAGGGTGGTGGTAGTATATGCGTTTATGTTGATGTTTGTAACACGAAGAAAAATGGGTGCTACAAACTACCTTTAAGTATACCGGTCAAACTTAGAATCACTTTTTTAGTCGATTTTAACGATATTCGGTCAGTTCGTCTGTTGCCTCATGTCCATGTAAAGGGTTATGAACAGTTTACAGGTCGCTGTTTTTGAAATATTTTCATTTTCGATAAGGACGAAGCCTATTAAAATTGGCCATGTTTAGTCTAATATTTCAGGTACCTCCCATATAAATATTCTTCCGGAATTTAGTTTAAAAGTCATAAAAGTCCTAAATATAAAATGAATAAAACGATGTGCTAAAATATACGAGGATCGCTTCATTACTTTACATAGGTCCCATACAAAAACCTTCCAAATATCATTTAAAGGCTTACAATTCTTATATATATGTTGGTATTGTAATAACAAAATAAAAATCCATGTGCAAAATTATACGATGGTCGGTTCAATATTCTTGTAGCTCTCATATAAACCTCTTAGAAAAAGTCATTTAGAAAATGCATACATTTCTTTTAATTTATAACACTTAAGAATAAATCAGAAAAATCAAATTATACGAGGCTCGTTCAACAATTATTCGTAACCAGAATTTTTAACCGACAATGAAAGTATTAAATAGTCGTGCTTAACCGACAATACATTCTACTTGTTTTTTATTTTTAATTATGAAACGAGTCACTGTGCTTCTCTGAAAAATTCTACGTATATTTCGAGCCCAAACTATGAGGACACAAAATGGGGAGGAAGAAGTTTTTCGAAAAGGTTTTCGATCCTAAAATCTTGGGAAAAACTATGCTGAGGGTAGTATAGGGAAAATGATATGCGCCTTCTTATAATAAATTAAAGGCTTCGGCTGTACATAGTGTCACTATGTATCTTGTTTTAATCCGGCCAAGAATGAATTATATCGAATTATACTATATACAAAATCTACTAATGCTGGTATAGGGTATTAATACTCACAGATACGAAAATATTTTCTTAAAGATCGGTCGATAAATGAATGTAACTCCGACACAGAACCACATCTAAAAATTTAATCATATGACAAAATATCCCTTTGATCAACATATCTTAGTTTTATACAACCTAAAGCCGGAAATATAATCGATATTAACCCATTAATGCACTCCTTCTTCTTTTTTCTTTTTTTTTTGAATAAAATTATTCAAAGCTAAAAAAGGAGGCTTTCTTAGTATATATATCCATAGGTTTTCTATATATATTTCGAAAGCCAAATATGAGAATCTGTTTGAGTAGTTCCGAAGTAACAGATTTATTTACAAAAGAAAGGATCTTTTCACACGTTTCTTATCTAATGCAATTTTTTTTAGAAATTTAAAACTTTCTTGTTATCAGCACTTAAAGATCGGTCGATAAATGACTGTAACTCCGACACAGAACCACATCTAAAAATTGAATCAAATGACAAAATATCCCTTTGATCAACATATCTTAGTTTTATACAACCTAAAGCCGGAAATATAATCGATATTAACCCATTAATGCACTCTTTCTTCTTTTTTTTTTTTTTAGTAAAATAATTCAAGGCTAAAAAAGGAAGCTACTTTAATAATATATGTCCATAGGTTTTCCATATATATTTCGAAAGCCAAATATGAGAATCTGTTTGAGTAGTTCCGAAGTTACAGATTTACTTACAAAAGAAAGGATCTCTACACACGTTTGTTATCTGATGCAATTTTTTAGAAGCTTAAAAATTTTATTGTTATCACCAAAAAGCTTTAAATCTATTAAAATCTGTATTATCTTCTTTTCATACAATTCCATCAATCAACACCCGCAAGACCTACTTCAATGTCAGTCTAGTTACAAACGTGCCTGTCTATTCAGGCATAGCGTTTTCAAATATTATAACACACTTTTATAGAGCCCTTTTTTCCTCATCCTCCATAATTTCAACCTTCTCCTCATATCAATTACAATCACTTTTGTCTTTGTATACATTCCGTTACATTACATTCACTCCTTAAGCATGTAATATACCATCAAGGATAAGAGAAGTAGGTGTATCTTACTAGAGAATAAATAGCTTTTGATATATTGTATATCAAATGTAAATAATAATGGAATTGAATACATTTACATATAAATGCTACAAAACATCTAAAGTAAATGTCTATGTTTGGGGTATAACAAAAATAAATCCTTATTACAGTTACAATCAAGAAACAAGCCACCATTGTCATTACATAAAATCCCAAAATAAACTGAATTTATCTGAATTCATTACGAGTGTTAAGTATTTATGGTTTTTAGAGAATAATTTTTTGGAGGGTTTCAAGAATTTATGGAATTTTAAAAATGAAAGTAAGAAAAAAGAAACAAAATAAAAATAATATAC
>PYHX02000495.1:81260171-81289818 GCA_004302925.2 Cochliomyia hominivorax | reverse complement strand
GCATTAGCAAATAAAGAAAATAAAACAATAATTTTTAGAATATAAATTGGAAATGTGATAATATTTCGAAGTAAATTGGAGTAAAGAAGTAATGTATGTTTTCCATTCCATCAATAATTTGTGCCGAATTTCTATAGAATTGTTTCAAGTTAAAAAATCTTATAAATTTTAAAGTTTTTTCCGAGCACGAAACCTAAACGGCAGCTGTACTTAAATGGATACTAATTTAGTGTCACTATGTATCTTGTTTTAATCCGGCCAAGAATGAATTATATCGAATTATACTATATACAAAATCTACTAATGCTGGTGATAGGGTATTAATACTCACAGATACGAAAAATATTTTCTTAAAGATCGGTCGATAAATGATGTAACTCCGACACAGAACCACATCTAAAATTGAATCAATGACAAAATATCCCTTTTGATCAACATATCTTAGTTTATACAACCTAAGCCGGAATATAATCGATATTAACCCATTAATGCACTCTTTCTTCTTTTTTTTTTTTTTTTAGATAAAATAATTCAAGGCTAAAAAAGGAAGCTTACTTTAATAATATAATGTCCATAGGTTTCCATATATATTTCGAAAGCCAAATATGAGAATCTGTTTGAGTAGTTCCGAAGTACAGATTTACTTTACAAAAGAAAGGATCTTCTACACACGTTTGTTATCTGAATGCAATTTTTTAGAAGCTTTAAAAATTTTATTGTTATCACAAAAAGCTTAAAGCTATTAAAATGCTGTATTATCTTCTTTCTCTTACAATTCCATCAATCAACACCCGCAAGACCACTTCAATGTCAGTCTAGTTACAAACGTGTCTGTCTATTCAAGCATAGCGTTTTCAAATATTATAACACACTTTTAAAGAGTCCTTTTTTCCTCATTCCCCATAATTTCAACCTTCTCCTCATATCAATTACAATCACTTTTGTCTTTATAATACATTCCGTTACATTACATTCACTCCTTAAGCATGTAATATACCATCAAGGATAACAGAAGTAGGTGTATCTTACTAGAGAATAAATAGCTTTTTGATATATTGTATATCAAATGTAAATAATATGGAATTGAATACATTTACATATAAATGCTACAAAACATTCTAAAGTAAATGTCTATGTTTGGGGTATAAACAAAAATAAAATCCTTATTACAGTTACAATTCAAAGAAACAAGCCACCATTGTCATTACATAAATCCAAAACTGAATTTCTGATTATTACGAGTGTTAAGTATTTATGGTTTTTAGAGAATAATTTTGGAGGGTTTCAAGTATTTATGGAATTTTAAAAATGAAAGTAAGAAAAAAGAAACAAAATAAAATAATATACTTTTAGGTTGCTTTAGCAAAATAAAGAAATAAAGCAATATTTTAGGAGGTAATTGAAGTAAAGTAAAGCAAACAAGTTTATAATGTAATATTCACTGTGGCCATTCATATGTTAGTTTTAAAAGCTCAAAACCATTTTCCGGGAAAGGGGCGTTATATGGGAGCTATAGCAAAATATGAAACAATATTTGTCAGATTAATAACATATATTCAAGACAGTAAGAATTTCAACAGAAGTGATCATACTGAATCAGTTTTATAAGGCCAAAAAAAATATTTTCCGGGAAGGGGCCTATTATGGAGCTACAGCATAATATGGACCGAGACTGTATAATATAAATTTTAAGCATTTCGAAAAATCATCGTGCTTAACTCCAATGGAATCGGTTTTTTTTACTTTTTTATGCTTAAACCCGTTTTTCGGGAAGGGGCGTTACATGGTAAACTTCTGAGAACAAATGACAAATAATGTGGCCGAATTTCATTGAATTGGTTAGTTATTCTAGGCGTGAGAAATGTTCCAACAGGTATAGCTAAATCGTCACAGATTTTGATTTGATGAAAGAATATATATGGTCTAATTATTCCTTCTTGTGTCATACACGGAATAACAAAGTTAATAAACCCTCATTAACACTTGTGGTGCTAAGGAGGGATTAAAAGTCTAATTTTTACTTTACTGTTTAAGATAAATATTTTATTTACCAAATACACATTTATTTTTAACATTTGATAAGCCTATAAGTAGGCTAAACTTTTGAAAATATAGAATAAACTGTGATTACCCCTAAGAGCAGCATTTGTTACAAATAACTTACAATTTTTATAACATAAATCAATTGTTGATGTACGGCTTAAATTAGCAGGATTTCTTTAAATAACCATGTTATCATCGTTTACACTAGGGGAAATGTAAAAAAAAATGTAATTGTGTAACAAACAAGCTGTTTATTGAAGCAATTATTTTTATATTTATATTGATGAAAGAAAAGGAATATGTTTTTCGTTTTTTTATTTCAAGGAAGACAGATGGCAGGAATGTTAAAATCAATTTGTAAAGTAATAAATTTTAAAACAATATTTTCTAATCGAAATGTTAATACCATTTGCCACCTTCTTATGAATTGCCAAGCAATGTAAAAGTCAATCATCCAAAAGCTTTATTAGTAACAGGAGTTAAAAAGTTTCAGAATTTTAACTATTTACTCTGTATGATACAATCCTGTAACTTCCGAAAGAACCCCAATTTTTTTGGTAGTTCTTGAGTCAAAACTGTCCTGAGAATGTAATGGAAAGAGTCATTGGGAGAAGATCGGACTTAAAGACTTGCGAGATTATATGAGATCACTTGATTTTCGACCCCAAACTCGTTGGAAGGATAATGCTCAGGGTCGAAATGGGAAACCATATATGCCTTCTATCAAGTCACTAAAATCTTAGTGCTGGGAAGACATTTTTCGACCTTAAACTTTCTTGGAAGCGCAATAATAACTGTTCTAAATACTTCGAGTACAAATCGGATTGATTCTAACAAATGATGTCACTGAATGGTAGGAAGATATTTTTCGAGTATATTTCATTCAATAAAGCTTTCAGCTAAAAAGTGGTCTGATTCTTACTTAGAACGTCACTGAATGAGATAAAGAGGTTTGTCGAAATTTTTTTACCCCAAAAAAATCAGAGTTTGCTGTTTCCAATATCTCCCGTAAATAGAATGTTGAGAGTCGAATGCATAAAATTTTATTTGCACTTAAGCCTTCAAGAGAAGCAATGTCCATTCGGGTGAATACCTGGAAACAATTTTCCACTGCATTAAGCGTAATCAAATGTAAATTTGACCAAGATTGAAGTATAATATCGCCTTGTGCTTAGCTTGGAACTATCCAATCTCGCCCTTTTGTTCACAATCAATATGTGTCTTCCTAATTGTCCTCACCAAATACAAAGCTAAAGTTGAGTAAAATTTGCCATATCAGTATTTCCTAGTTTCCGTACGACCGAGACTCTGGTCTAAATTCTAAGGTTCCACCTACTTGCTTTGTTTTCATCTTTATGTAACATTTCGCTTTAACAGTTTCAATATTCTGCAGGCGTAAATTGTTGATATCAAACAGGCAGCAGACTGTTTTACGTGTTATCCGATTTTTGGAGATGTTAAAATTTTACAGATACTAGACGAACCAATAGTGAGAGGGAGCTATTTACTAGCGAAAATAAATTTTATATACATAATTTCGGATTTTATACAAAATTTGAAATTATTATTTCCTAGAGATGTTAGACACATTTGATCAATGTACTTTTTGTACTAGTGACTTGTTAATGGCCGAGCCGAATTCAAATAATTATTATGCAAAACGCCATTCACTCTGAATACAAATTTCGATTTTAGTCAATATAAGTAGTGTTTTGAATTTCTGATTCCCAAAATTTATCAACTGACCAGCAAACCATATTCGGTTGTATGCTGTCTAATTGAACATTAATCTGTACTTATTCTTCGATTTTCTCTATAGAATCATCGATTATCACATGGAGATAGCTTTCTTACCGAATCACTCGCCTGTAATCTGACTTATTATTCCTACAACTAAACCTAACGAATTCAAATACTTATTTTGAAATATTATTTAAAACTAAAATTATTTAACATTTTCCTTTTTAAATTAATTACCAACATTAAGCAAACTTTTCTTGTATAAAATTTTCCATCTCCTTAAAATATGCCCTATTAAATTCTCCAACTCTTATGAAAAAATAAACTAAAATTTATGTTGGTAATTTATTTAAATACTAATGAAAAACAAAACGAAAATTTATTTATAATTACTTTTGCAATTTTTGTATTTGAATTTCTACCACTAGACCAAAATGTAGCAGCCAATAAAAACTTTTTTCCTTAAGGTAGGCTACAAATATAGCACTTTAATTTCTCCTTAAGTTATGCCCCACAATTAAACAGCAGCAAAAAAGTATGATATTAACAAGAATTTTAACTAAAATTAGAAATGTTTCTCAGTATTATTACAACGTTTTTTTTTCTCTTTTAAGAATTAAACTTTTTTTAATATTAAAAGTTATAATTCAAAATAAATATTTTGTTCCACATTACCATATTGCCACCTTTAGGAGAAATATAAAATATGAAAGGTAAAAAAACCCAAAAGACCATTAAAAATGCATCATCATTAACTGAACATTTATAGGCACATGTTACTTTTGGAATTTTCCTGCTTGAAAAGGATAAAGTCCAATAGAAAAAGAAGAAGGAATGTAAAATTGTTTCATTCTATAGAAAATTACAAAACAAATATGGGATTTTTGTGCTTATAATGACGAAACAAATGGCGGTAGTCTAACCAACCATAAAGATGCTAAACGGGTGGGGTGACATTTAAGTTCTTATTATGTTGAATTAGAAAAACACTTCAGAATAAATCAACGGCCAGATTGGAACACAAGTAAGATTGTTATAGTCGACCAAACCCGTATATGTAATGCCCTACTTAACAATTTTATACATTTATGATAGTTGCGAAAAATTAATGAACGATCCTCGTATAAACGTGTGCAATATATTATGGTGACACTAACATTTATATGAAATTTATACGTTTTAAAATTATTTTTCTGGAATCTAAAACAAATTATGGACCGGCTCTCGTATAATTTCGTCCATCGATGTTTGTATATATTAATCTTATATTGTGGTATCTGTAAGAAGCAAAGAACTGACTTTCACATAAATTGGCACATTCTTCTAAAGTATCATAAACTTCGTTTTAAATGCTTTATATTTAGGAATTGTATGAGCTTAAAACCACATTCCGGGAGGATACCTGAAATATTGGATTGAATATGGAAAATTTCAATAAGCTTCGTCCTTGGGTGAAGTATTAATAAGGAGCAAATTTCATCAAGATATCTCAAAAATTGCAACCTATAAAGTGTTTACAATGTTTACATCGACAGCCAACCGGACGGACTAACAGACTGACGGACGGATTGACATTCCCCTGTTATTTATTCATATTTCTCTATATCGATGATTCGATTAAGTTGAGAATCTTCCACGAGCGTTGAAATAATCAGAATTATATATTAAGTACAGTGTTGGTCAAAAAACACTACCCAATGCCTTTTTTTAATGGAAGTGCTCGTTATATGAACATTATTATCTTAGGATATTCTTGGGTCAAAGTAGTAGCACTCAGATGTTTCTGAACTTCGAGAGTTGAAAATATATATTTTAGTTATTGTAAAAATTGATACCTTTCTAAGATCATAAAGTTGGCTATATTGGCGTTATAAAATCTATGATCATCTTTCACTTTATATAACTATTTACCATGGAAATTTAACCACCATATTCTTGAGTCTCAAAGAACTCCCCAAGTTTTTCTCTGGTCATCATGAAAAATGTGAAGATAATACATCAATCTCAGAGTTTATAATTAAATCACTTGTAAAACTGTCTTCGTTAACTAAAACACTTAGTTCCCTTCGCAAAACTGTCAACTCCTCCAAAGAATAGATAGATCTGAGCTCCATATAGAAGATGTAAGTAAATCATAAAACATGAAATCCAGCATGCAGTTTGAGCGGAATATTTTGCTCCCGAATTTATGGTCTGATCATTTCCTCCTTTGCAATAGCCTAACAATTGTATTTTTCAAACCCCTGTGTTCTGCGATTACTAAAATCAGACGTGTTATTATTTGTACGGTTGTAATTTGAGAATAAGTCGAAAATAAGCACGAATATGGAATACTTTTTGAGTCAATTTAACGATGTCAGTACTCTGGCTGACTGGCTATCCAACTAAACTTTGTAAACATTTCTCATTTACAGCCGTTTATCAAATCCTCAGTGTATCATCTTTTTTTACTAAACTTATTTTCATTATTGTCATTTTGTTTGGGGGTTATCATTAAACAAATATGCTGATCTTATATAAACAACAACAAGAAAATGTCTATATAAACATAACAAAATGTCATAATGATGCAAACAACAAACAAACAAATGACCATTAATGTATTAACGGATGTTAAGAAGGAGGTAAAAATGAATGAATGAGAGTTTTTTGGTTAAATGAATGAAATGAGTGAATGAATGAATGAATGAATGAATGTGTGAATGAATACATATGTATGTATGTGTCAATGTTTGTAGAAATGATTTTGATAACAACAAATTTTAATAGGAAATTGCGATAATATTTGTATAAAATATATAATGAATTATTTTTTTCATTCCCTTTTAATATCGTAAAAAATCATACGATGGCGGAAGTATTTTTTATATTAAAGGAAATAAGATATTACAAGAAATATCTGCAAAATAATGGGAATTGTGGAATGTTGGAAAAATAATAGCTATGGGAAATATAAAAAGGTAAATAAATTATATTTTGCTTAATGAGTGGTGGAAAATATATAAATCATTTTTTAATGGAAGGGGGTGGAAAGGGGAAATATGATTTAATACAATATGGCGTCATTAGTAAAGTGTTAAAAGGGTTGTGTAATTAAAATATAACTTAATTAAATAAATGTATGATATATTGAAAAAGATGCTAATCTAAAGAATCTTCTTCCATTGAGCGGCATACGGACCTTAAAATTTTACAAACATCAATTGATGTTATTCTGCGTAAAAGAATTGGTATGTATATTTTTTCAGAACACTACGAACATCTTCACAAACGTATAATATTTAAACTATGGAGCATTATCTTCGGGGTTAACCTGAAGTAAGGCTTCATGCAATAGAATGTATAACATTACTCTGTAGTGTTTTTATGAGGCCAAAAAATTGAGTTTAAAATTAGAACGAAAAATTCTTAACCACTTATATGTTAATAAAACCAAAACCACTAAATCTTCAGTTTTATTTTTTTCAATGGATTAAAATTTTTATAACAATTTTCAAAAAATATATATTTTTATAGCTTTAATCACTGGTGATTATATTAAAGCTTTTATAGGGTCTTCTTTAACTTTGCTCTCCGTTTAAAATCTACTGCACTTCTGAACACCTTTTTTGTCTTCTTCAATTCTTTTTTAACCCTTTAAGAACCGAATATCTCTCCACTGGCCTAAGCTCCGGGCATTCAGGCGGATTTGGTACAAATGCCATATTATTGTTCTTGTATCACCCAAGGGCTTGTTTACAAAAGTCAAAGAAGTAAAATTTCCTTGATTTATATTTGGGATTTATAAAGCCCGTTATGACAATTAGTTAAGTTATTTTGTTGCAACTGTATGTTGCATACACGTTTCGTCATCCATTATGCAGTATGATTTTTTTGAAAAACTTGACTGGAACTTTTTAAAGCCTTGTATGTTTTTAAACATTTGCTTTAACTGTTCAAACCTGCCCGAGCTCTTTGCTGACAAGGCTGCTTTCTTATAGGATGTGTTGGGAGCTCTTTTATTTTGGCTTTAGAAACATTCCGTTTTCTCTGTATTGTTTTATAATGTTTATTATTTGTTTGGTATTAAACCTAATAACCTGACATGTTTTACAAAGACAACTTGATCAAAAAATAGATCCAATATTACCTGGGTTAAAAGTTTGAATGAAAAGCGTGTTCGATCCCACTCCTTACATGCGTTTCAGATTACAATGATATCATAACGATCAGTTTTTACTTATAATATAATCATACTTCAATATAATATAATACTTCAAATTTCATTAAGCTTTCATGAGCTTTTTTTATCTTCAACATTGATTCGTATCAATCTTTAGTTTAGACTCTGATAAATTGTTAAATGGCTCTTAAATTTTTGCTTATAACACATTTTCACCCGTTATTTCTACAGGGATCATAAGGACTCGACATAGTTTTGTATTGCGGTTTATTACTTAGTTCAGTTTTAGTTTCTTAAATAATAACCATAACGTTAAGAACGCCCTATATGTGTGATATATTGGTAGGGATTAGTATTGGTATATGCATAAGTACGGATCGCGACACTCAACTATCGTGCTGGTTTCTACGATGTTTTAATTCTTAAGGGAAGACCAAACAAGCCACATTTTTATAGCAAAAGTGGTTAACTTGTCATTCCGTGTGTAACGGAAGCATCTCAGACCCCATAATGTATATATATTCTTGCATCTACTCAAAATCTGAGATGATTCAACTACTTGACTATCGTCTGTCTGTTGTTGACACGTTCACATCCAATCAGATCCATTTAGAAATCTACAAATTACAAACATATACAAAGTTACATAAACTTCATTATTATTTCTGAACTGAACTAGAACTGAACTAGAACTGGACTAGAACCGAACTAGAATTGAACAAGAACTAGAACTGAAGTAGAATTTAAACCGGAACTGAAGTAGAACTGAACTAGTAATGAACTGGAACTGAACTAGAAATGAACAAGTACTGAACTAAAACTTCACTTAGCTGAACTAAAACTAAACTAGAGCTGAACTAGAAGTAAACTAGAATTAAAACTGGAATCTAAATTAGAACCTGAGCTAAAGACGAAACTAAAATTTTTACTTGAATTTAAACAAGAATCTGAACTAGAAACTGGACTGAAATTTGAACTAGAATTTTAACTAAAATCGAAACTAAAATCGAAACTAAAATTTAAACTAAATTCTGACCTAAAATCTCAACCAGGGTCTAGACTATAATCTGAGCAAACTAGAATCTGCCCGTTATTAGAACTAGAATCTTAACTAGTAAGAGAATAGGGTACAAAAGCCTATTGCCGGAAATCGGGTGAGTTTTGATAGTTTCTCGACCAGGCAATACTTTCGAAACAATCCTTTATTAAGTATACCGCTGCCGATAAACCCTTTGTATTTGTCATAGTTCTCGGTTTAAACTTAATTAAAAAAATATTATAGTGAATATTTCTTACACATTTTTATTTATTATTATAACAGTTTAGAGCTTAACTAAAAGTTCATCTAACCAACCATCTTTATTTTCATCATCATCTCTCGTTAAACTTTTTCACAATGATATAGTGTTTTTCTAGTGTTTTAGAGGTAAAAAATATATATAGAAAACTTTTTCATTATACAGATAAAATGGAAATATTTATATACAGGTATCGGGGGGTACTTCTACATCAAAGCTAAACTATAAACTATGCAAAACTTATGCAATTTTAATGCAAATAATTTTTTTTCTCTTCCTCTTCTTCTCTGAACATAACATAACATTCGATGATATAAATTTCTTTTGGTTTTTTGTTTTGAAATTATGGCTCAAAGGTAAAAGAGTGTTTGTTAGATGATGAAAAAAATAAAAACACAGTATAATATTGAAAAGTTCTTGAAATATTTTTAGAAATAACTTCAGTATATGAATTTGAATACCAAAATGGATAGAAAAGCAGAAATAATATTTCCTGCATCCAACAGAAGAGGGGAAAACTAGATAAATATTATAGAAACTAAAGTCTTGTTTTAAATTTCATTTTAAAAAATCCTTCAATTTATTAATTACAATTTCTATTATATATTTTTCCCTTTTTTATATTTACTTTTCCTTTTTTCAAACATTTTAATTTACTTTATTTCCTTCCTTCTATAGAAAAAAAAAAACAAAACAAAATCGTCTAAAATTACGAATAACATTTCTGCTAAAATTTAATTTAGTTTTACTTCTTACGAATAGCAAATATCAGGTAGAATATTTATAACCACATTCATAACCCCTTTATTTCCTCCCCAATTTACATAAAACTATCTTTATATGTTAACATTCTTTAACCACGTTGTTATTCATACAAAATTTCTATTATTAGAAAATGTATTAAAACCACAAAAATATACCACACAACTGCAAATAAACTCTAAAAGAAAACATTTTCTACAAGAAAAAAAAATCAACATGTTCTAAAGACCCAGAAACATTTATTCGACATTTCTATGCACAGATACATATGTATGTGAATATATATAATTCATAAAATATCAAAATTCATGCCAACACTAGTCACCCTTTTAGAAAAACTCACAGGCTTGTGAAATGGGGAAGAAATGGAAAAGAGCAACAGCTATTTAAAGTATCTTGTTTTTCGATAATGCTGCTACTCATGTAGTAATAGAAGTGAAAATAGCTAATGGAAATTAAAAGGCTTTAGTCATTTTGAGCCATTGGTATTGGTATTCTCCTACAATTATTTTCCTGGATTAAGGAATTCTAGTTCTAGTTCACTTCCAGTTCGGTTCTAGTTCAGTTCTAGTTCAGTTCTAGTTCAATTCTAGTTCAATTCTAGTCCAGTTCCTGTTCACTTCTAGTTCCAGTTAGTTTAATTCTTGTTCAGTTCTAGTTCAATTCAAGTTCAGTTCAAGTTCAATTCAAGTTCAGTTCAAGTTCAGTTCAAGTTCAGTTCAAGTTCAGTTCAAGTTCAATTCAAGTTCAGTTCTAGTTTACTTCTGTTTAGTTCTAGTTCATTTATATTTTATTTCTAGTTCAGTTCTTGTTCAGTTTTAGTTCAATTCTAGTTCAGTTCTAGTTCAGTTCTAGTTCAGCTCTAGTTCAGCTTTACTTTAGTTTTAGCTCAGCTCAGTTCTAGTTTATTTCTAGTTTAGTTCTAGTTCATTTTTATTTCATTTCTAGTTCAGTTCTTGTTCAGTTCTTGTTCAGTTTTAGTTCAATTATAGTTCAGTTTTAGTTCAGCTCTAGTTCAGCTTTACTTTAGTTTTAGCTCAGCTCAGTTCTAGTTTATTTCTAATTTAGTTCTAGTTCATTTATATTTCATCTCTAGTTCAGTTCTAGTTCAATTCTAGTTTAGTTCTAGTTCAGCTCTAGTTCAGCTCTACTTTAGTTTTAGCTCAATTTTTTTTTAAGTTCAGATTCATATTCAGATTTTGATTCAGAGTCCAGCTCAGACCTACATCAGTTACCTTTTTTAGATTCTACTTGAGATATTTGTTCAGATTATAGAACAGATTCAAGCTTAGATATAATTTCAGATTATAGTTCCAATTCTTGTCCACATTCTTTTTTTAAATTTTACTTCAGTCTCTTGTTTGGATTCTTATTCAGAGTTATGTTCAGATTCTATTTAAAAATTCCAATTCAGTTTTTGGTTCAGATTTTGGTTGAAAATTTTTTCGGATTTTTCTAATTAAGATTCTTTATTAAATTCTAAATCGCACTCAAGTACAGATCAAAATTAATATTATAATTTATATTATACAAATTCTTTTTTAAAACTTATTTTAGACATTTGTTTAGATTCTAATTCAGATTACAGGTCAGATTATAGTTCAGATTCTAGTAGAGATCATAGTTAAGATTTTACTTTAGATCATGTTACGATTCTTGTTCAAATTTCACTTCAGATACTTTTTGAAATTCTAATTCAGTATCCAGTTCAGCTTCTAGTTAATATTCTAATTCAGATGTGAATTTAGACTCTAGTTCAGATTTCTATTCAGATTCTGGTAGATATTCTAGTTGATGGTAGTCCAAATTCTGTTTAATATTCTAGTTTGCATTATAGAACTTATTCTAGTTAAAATTATATTTCAGAATCCAGTTCGGATTCTAGTTCATATTGTGGTTTGGATTTCCGTTCAAATTTTGGTTCAGAATTAAAGTCGGATTCTTGTTCAAACACTTTTTGAGTTTCAGATTCTAGCACAAGTACAGATTCCAGTTCAGATTTCAGTTAAGGTTTTAGTTTAGATTCTGATTCAAATTCCAGTTCAGATTCTACTTCTTGTTCAATTTCATATATCAGACTCTCATTCAGATGTTAGTTTAGATTCAAGTTCAGATACAGTTTCAATTCTTGTTCCAATTTTTTAGATTATAATTTAGATTCTAGTCAAGATCCTAGTTCAGTTCCTAATTTAGGTTTTGGTTCAAATTCTAATACACATTTTAGTTCATATTCTAATTCAAATTCTGTTTCAGACTCTAGTTCGCATTCTTGTACAAGTTCCAGTTCAGATTTCATTTTAAATTCAACTTCAAATTCTACTTTGGATTCCAATTCAGATTCTAGTTCAGATTTTAGCTCATATTCTGGTTTAGGTTAAGGACAGTTTCAATGTTGTTTTTCAGTTCAGACTCTAATACAGATTGTAATTTAGTATTTAGGTCAGATTTTAGTTCAGTTTCTAGTTTTGTATTTCGGTACAAATTCTAGTTTAGATTTCTGTTTAGATTCAAGTTAAAATTCAGATTCTTCTTCAAATTCTTTTTCGAGTCTAGTTGTTAGAAACTTGTCAGAAGCTAATTCAGACTCTAAATCAGATTTTATTTTAGATTCCAGTTCAGATTTCAGTTGAAACTTAAATTCAGATTCTGTTTAGAATTCTGGTTTAGATTCAGATTCTAGTTTAGTTCAGATTCTGGTTCACATAAAATTCTTATACAGATGCGAGTTGAGATTCAAATTTTAGTTGAAATATTAGAATTTAAGGATGTATTTATATCCTCAAAACTCCGTCTCTCCGTTATCATAAAATAATTTCAAAATTAAATAGTCTATTTTTTTAAATATTCACCATGAACACAAGAGTATAAATATTTTATATTTTCAGCTACAATTTACTTTATATACATTTAAAAGGGATATAATATAAAATTGGCTGCTTCCCGTTGTTGTCAGTAACTATATCCTTTTGAAACTATTCACACACGATTCCAGCAGTCATAGTGAATAAGAAAAAGAG
Organism: Cochliomyia hominivorax; assembly: GCA_004302925.2. Classification (NCBI taxonomy): domain Eukaryota; kingdom Metazoa; phylum Arthropoda; class Insecta; order Diptera; family Calliphoridae; genus Cochliomyia; species Cochliomyia hominivorax. Next base: position 81,276,796 of record PYHX02000495.1, on the reverse strand, counting down.
CAAAAAGCATGTGAATCATGTGATATAGGCATGACTTTACATTCACATGATGTTCTTTAATTCGTGTAAATATGTATATTAAAAATTACACAGCAAAAAGAAACAAAACAATGTAAAGCAACAGAGGAAAACTAAGTTGAAAATAAAATGAAAAAAAAGGAAAAAAGGAATTAAAACAAGGACAAAAAATGGAAACATGAATTAAACTATAAAATTGAATTGTAACACTAATGAGTGTGAAATAAAATAAAGTAGAACAAGCAAAAGTTTTATATATTTTTAAGATTGCAAGCAAAAACAATGTGGCGCATTAAGCGATTTTCTAAAGAAAAAAATTAATATTTCTTTTTTGGCCATTTAAAGTGGCTCAAAATAACTGGATTCATAATGTGTCACAGTCGGTAACGATTTCTTATTCTTGCCCTGAACATTTTAACTTTAGGTCTGCTTAGCCATACCCTTGAAGAAATTTTAATACTTTCGAATTTAATAAATTAAAAGTACTATAAACCTTCGGATACTTATCACTCATTCTCAAGAATATCAACCTTATGAAATTACATAACATATTGACATCACTGCTTAAATTTACAAATTGTGCGTTTCTCCTAGAACTTTAACTTTTCCACATTATAATAAATGTTTCCCGTATGTGTACATAATTCACGTACACACGCCTCATAGTCACTTCTATAGCAAAGCTTACACATACACGTTTCATTCTCACTATTTTTTTCCACTTAAACTATTTATGTGTCGAAAAGGAAACCCATTCTCAACTAACTGTCTGTCTGTCTGTCTGTCTGCCTCTAAGTGAGAGCAGAAGTGTTTTAATGTTGCAAGAATGCAAAGTTAGTAGTGAACATATGATGCGTAAATGATGTGAAACTTTGCACTTTTTTTTGCCAGGCACATCATAATTAAATTGTTTATAATAATAAACTTTTCTCTTTGGTAGGATTTGTTTTAAATTAGTTGTATTTTACTTAATTATTTTATGATGTTTGATGAGTTTAGCAAAAAAGATGAAAACACACATACACACCTGCTCATATGAGGAATTTAATTAATTTCAAGAAATAAGAGAATTAAGAGAATTGTAAATTATATAAAACGTGTAAAATAAAACAAGTAAGAATGTATATGTCGGTTAACTCTTATATAATACCCTACATCACATTCTTGGTTAAAAAAATAATGATTACAGCTGCGGTCAAAAAAAAGCACCACTCACATGTGACATTTTCGTTTCTGATTTGTGCTTTTGTTCATAAACATTTTTATCCACATTTTTGTAGTCCCGTTATTTAAAGTGTATTTTCGGAGAAAATGTCAGATTTGGGCCCTTCAAAATAGTAGCACCATTTTTATTATACTTAGAAAAATCATAAACGGTCCAAACAATTGTTATAACATTTAGTGTAAAAGTGTGTATAATTGCTTATGTAATTAATTATTAAAAAAATGTTCAGGTAGCGGATTATAAGAAATGAAGTAATGGGTTGATCCAAACACTGTACTTCAAAAAAGCATAGTTCTGATGAACAAACTTGTGCCGAAATAAAAAATATTATAAGATAATTAAATAAAATGATTAGAAATACCATAACCTAAAACCGTGGTGATAACTTTAATGGTTTAAAGAAGTCTACATTTATTTCAGGGGATTAAAAAGAATAAAATCTATCAATACAGTACTGAATCTGTATCAGAAGGCTTAGGGAATATAATTTGAAAGCCCATAGACCATAAGAAGTTCCCCTCTTAACTGCTTCGCAAATCTCAATTAGATTAAAATTTACTAAAACCTATTTAGTTTGGCATATTGAAAATGGGGAGTAGTATTATGTGGACTGATATGGCTAAACTATTTTTATTTGTAAGGGGGCGTCCTAGCAAGGAAACACAAAAGCTTTAGTGTTATAATATGATGGTACTATGATATGTCACAATATGTGAAAATATGAGACTGATTTGGGCCATTAAAAAAAATAATGGAGTCACTGTAATGAAATGCCCTGCCCAGTCTCTCGATGCAAATCCAATCAATAATTTGTGTACATAACAGAAGGAGTCGGTTATTAAAACGACCTATAATAGCAAAATTTACACCACTTTAGAGCAGGCATGGAACTGTTTTATGCAGGGAAGTTGCCAGATTGTTCACTTATTTATTTTTTGTTATAATTAAAACCGAGTGATGCTATTATTTTGACGCCAAGTTTTATCAATTCTTCTGGAAAAAATATATTTTTGTTTCTTCTTTATTACCTTTTTAACTTATATTTGGGGTAGTCACCATTCCTATATTAAGGGAAAATTGGCAGATACTGCACTACATTCCTTTGTGCTTTTATATACTGGCAGCTTTCTTGGATATTGAAGGCTCTTCCAAAAATTTTTAAAACTGTGCTTTAGAGAGGCTCAGACTATATTCCGAATAAAGCACTTTACTGTACCCTTTACTCGCCTTTTTAAAAATATAAGAAAGTGTCTTCCCGAAATACAAAATCTGATACTTGCACTTGGGTCTGAAAAAGCCAGAACTCAGATCCTACAGATGCATATGTCTATTGTATTCTATAGAAAAATGTGTTGTGAGGGTTATATATGAGATGCCATTTGCACCGATAATGTGGGTTCAGAAAGATCAAATCAAATATAGACGCCATTAATTTTATAGTCCCTATAAATAACAGACAATCTGAGAAAGTATTGTGCGGCAATAACATTAGACAGAAGAAATGCTGTGGAAGAATATGATTTTAGCTATTAGAAATATGCCCAATTACCAGATCTAAATACGACTACTTCTCCAAAGTATCCTTTCTGAATTGAAACCGACGAGGAAATCAAAACCTACGAGGTTACATTAGATATTTGCCAATGCTTCGGTTTGGGACGATTTGAGTATATCTAGTTCATTCATATCATAGTCTAGATTATGTATTGTATTTTTAGATTCCATAACTGACCTTGACCCCATTTTCTCTCCTTTAACCTTTCTTAGTTCTCTTAATTATCTGTCATTAGTTGAAAATTTTCATTTTAACCTACAAATCTTAAAAGTCATTACAGAATTATTATGAGAAAAACTAACAATATTTCATCACTGTTGCAACATTTTGACACTTAAACAAAATACACTCAAGTAACAAATTATCTTGCTAAAAAAATCTCATTTATGGTCTCATAAAAAAAACTCAAATTACAATTGTAAACTTTATACCAAAAAAAAAACGTTGTGCCCTTCTAAAAATACAATAAAGACCAAAGCGACAAATGCCATGTCATTAAGAGTGACAAGCAGTGTCACTACTGCTTTTGCAATTGTAAATTATAGCAGAAAATCAATTTACAAAAACTTTACAAGAAAATAGTAAATTATACTTAAAATGAAGCAGCTAAAAAAGCTGTGAATGCTAAAAAACATTAACAATAGCAAATTTTGTGAAGGTAAATAATGATGGTGTATAATACACCAGGTTAACTAGTGTCAACAAATAACCGGTTACTTTTGAGCAATAATAGAGTATTTGGTTGAAGAAATATAAAAAAGTTTCTCATGCAAACTTATGTTTTTTACTTAGAATCAATTTACCATGAGTCCTATAAAAGGAACACTTGGTATATAAGGACTTAGATCGAAAAATTCTTAAAACACGTTTTAAATTCGAACTTTTATTTGATTCGTTTATACCCTCAATCACCACAACTAAGAAATGTTTATATTAACTTTATCATTCCGTGTGTTACGCTAAGAAGGAATCATCATAATGATTTACTTCACTGGCATTTTTGATGGAGGGTATTGAAAGTTGGGCACAGCCGTATATAACATTCTTACTTGTTTAATGTCACACAAATTAACATCTGATTATAACGAGTGACTAGAAAAAACCCAACTTGGTCCTATAAAAAGTTGGCCAAACCTATCGCTAAATTGATTCCAATGTTGTTAAACAGTACTGGGATAAATTGTCCGTTGATAAAAAAAACCTTGTTTATGTGGAAGGAATGGTCCACACAAGGTTTCTAAATCCAAAAATATAGAAAGCGTTTTCATACGAGCTTCCAACGCATCCGGTAGAAAAGTAGTCCGGTAAGCTTAGTATTCGGTGTGCTTGGATCGAAATGCTCAAAAATTTCATGACGGGAGCGCTGCTAAAAATTTAGAGGCCAAAAACAAAGCAGAGAAATTGAAATCAAGATTTTTCGCAACTTTCTGGTCAAAAATTTTTTTTAGTAATGCTTGCGGGAATGTTGAGGAAAAGTTTAGGTCCCAAAAGCAATAAAAATTTCCCAACAAGTTCTTGGAATGCAGTTGCTGCAATATAATCAAGGAATGATATCCTTATCATTCAAGTAAAAATTGTATAGTCGGTCAAGCCCGACTATGTTATACCCTATACCACATTGTTGGTTATAAATGCTTGCTACAAAAAAGTATACTAACCACCCTCGTATAAATTTCGTTCCCTATTTATACTTATGTGTGTAATAAATTGTGTGAAATGTATGCGTTTAAAATGAAATTTTTTTCCGGAAGGTTATATGGAAATTAGGAAAAATTATTGTCTGACCCTCGTATAATTTCGCACAGTAGTTTTAGCTTATATTTATCTTAATTTGAGTAAATATTTTATAATATTTACGTATATGTGAGTTTCAAAGTGATATTTGGAAGGGTGGTTGTATGGAACCTCTCGTTCTCGTTTAATTCGGCATATCGTTTAAGAATATAATAAGACTTATTTGCATAATTTAGAGACAATCGTTTTATATCTAGGCATTTTATGGACAAAAAACCACATTCCGGGGGGATAAATAATGGACCGATCGTAATTAGTTTCAATAGGCATCGTCCTTGGGCAAAAATAATAGTATATGCCAAATTATATAAGGATATCTTCAAAACCTGCGAACAAGCCTTACATGGACAGTCAGCCAGTCAGAGGAAAAAACAGACGGACAAATCGATTCTGAATCGAACGGTGCACCTAAAAGTGTTGATGGGATGTTACTGCCCGTTACAATCATATGGTGGTGCAGCTTGCATTCATAATGTGCTCACTTATTTTTGGCCTGACTTGACATCCTGTCACCTTGGTAAACAAACTCTTGGGTATAACAAGAACAATAACGTGGTATTTGTACTGAGAGGGACAAAGTCTCCAATCAGCCCGGACTAAGACCAGTGGGGCGATATTAGGGTGTTGTTAAAAGTGAATTGAAGAGCACAGAAAAGGTGTCCGAAACTAATCAGTAAGTGGATTTGTTTTTGTTTACATATATGTGTGTTAAGAATTTTTCGATCTCACTCTTAGTATTTTTGAAAAAAAACTATTGAAATATTTTGATAATATATTTTATTTTAGCTCTTTTGCCCTCATATTAAGATAAACTGCATCTACGATAATTTAGCTTAAAATTCAAAAAAAAAACAAAAAAACAAAAAAAAAACAACTACTGACAATTGTAAATTACTACAAAATGTTACATGAACAATAAAAATAGCAAAAATTATTCTTGATTGAGTCAAATTATTCTTGATTATTTGTTGCTACAGTTTTAACAAGAACGTGACTTACAAAATGATCAGATTATTTTTTATATAACGAAAACTATATAAAGACTGAATTTTTTATTTCTTAATCAATTAAGTATTTGATTGAACGTTGAAAAAAATTATTGTAAAGAATTAAATCTATAACTTTTTTACTGCTACATGCTAGCAGAGGAGTGTAGCATGACGTTGGTAGTTGCGACACCATTGGAGCTTTGCGGGTAAAGTTATAGGGAAGCAAAGCGGGTTATTTTAGACATAAATTTTTTTTAAATACATGCCAAATTTTACTTTTTAACCGAAATTTAAAAAAGCATCTTATAGTCAATTCCAAAAAATTATGCAATTTAATGTATATTTGGCCAAAAAAGTGTCTTCACTTATTTTTATTTAAAATAAAATTTTAAAACTTTGTTCTAAAATTCCTAAGACTGAATTTTAGAAATTATGTAAAATTTCCAAAATATTAATATATCCGACCATATGGGCCCCATCTAATAAATGGGGGCCATATGGTTGGAATATCTAAAAATCCCATTCTTGAAATTTTTCTTCAACTGTAAAATATAAATACCACATGTACGCAAGGTCCTCATCAAAGGCTAAAAGACCCTTGAGTATCCGTGATGCCGCAATTTGTGCTTCTATAACTCTGTCCCACTGTGCATTGTGATTAATGAAAACATTCCGCTTATTTGAGATTCTATTTCTGAAAGACAGTTAGAGTGGACTTATCATAATATATTTTAAAAAGTTGACCTTGAAACGAACTGATAAACAAATTATTTATAATTGGACTTTTTGAGGCATTGATAATGAGACAATGAGACGGTCACTGTCATATTAACTATGTGGCTTTCAAATAAATCACATTTCTGAGTGACATGCAATGGCGGGTGTTGCAAATTACATAAAAATAAAACATACGCAATTAGTCTTCCTGAAATCATAGATTGTGAGGGCATACTCACGAACTTGAGTGCTACCGGTAAAGAATTACTTTAGGCAGTTTTAACCAATACCCTGTCTACCTCCTAAGCTTTCAAAACTCAATTCAATGCTCTTGATATCAGTACTAAAGATATCAGCCAAATCATGCATATTGGGTCTGCCAAAGTACCATTCCTTAAAGCGGATAGAAAGGAACAGTACCACAAGAAAGGTAAAATAGTATTCTCTTCTTCCCCGTCTTCGCAACCTTTACAGAATTCGTTGAAAGGGATATTTAATCTTCTAGCATGTGTACCCATACCACAGTGTCCTATGACAACTAAAATTAGAGAACGAAGAAGATGTCATGAGAGTCCTATAATGAACAATGTCCTGGATTTAATAATCTGCGAAATACTTAAGAAACGAAGCAAGATAACAGATCTAAAAAACGAGAGCGGAAGCAATTATATAACCTATATTCCCACCAGGGAAAAAGCACCATTCTTAACCAGTTCATCCGCAATAATATTCACGCGAACATTTGAATGTCCTCTTACCCAGATCAACTGCAGGTCTTGACATCTCATTTTCATATGTCTGCCATTCACTAACCAGACTGGATGTAGTATATACACCCGAGATAGACTTTAACGCAGCCAGACTATCAATAGAGACATTCCTAGTGAATATTCTATACAACAGAATTCTCGGACATCTCTTATGTCCCGACCTCTGCTTAAAGAATATTGCAGCAGTCTGGTAGTCTAATGGAAACACATTAATCATAATCTTAGGTCCGTCGTATAACAGAGAAATTCCTATCCAGGGAGGAGGTTGGTATATATAATTCAATCTTTTTGTAGATTGCTTCAATATTCCCTAAACTGGATGCGAGTTTACATCCGTTAACTATCAAGAATAATAGCTGATATAATAGCTTTGGCTTCTTGGTCATAAGATGTAACATAGTTAACAAATGCTTTGGTCGGTGTAGTAAGAAGGGCACACGTCTGGTACTGTAGCTGGTATACTCTAGAGCCTTTCGGTATACAATCGCACCGTACATATAAATGTAGAAAATCCATTTGGTATTTCTAGGATTAAGGTTCGAAGAGTTTTCAATGACCTTTCTACACATATACAAGGCAATTCTTACTTTCTCTGTCTGATTATTTCACACTATCAGACAGAGAAAGTATAATCCTATTAAGGCTGGGTAAAGGGAAGTCTGGGATCTTGCATTTTCTAGGAAATACTATAAATTCAGTCTTTCTTGGAGTCACACTCAAACCACTAATCAGACTTCACTGAAGGAGCAATTTAAGTATTTTAGGCGTTAGTATGGAGTCATACTAACGATTTGTGTACATTTTTTTTTAAATCAAGACAACTGTACCTTAATCGAAAAATAATTTACACTTAATTATTATCTTAATTATGTTTAAAATTAAATCATATATTAAATTACATATTTAATGATGTTAACAATTCTCAATTGAGTATTTAAGTTTTAATTCAATTTATATATTTTCAACAATTTTGTTGCATAATTAAGTTGCCACAAACTCCTTAAATTGTCAGTCAAGTTATTTTACAAAAAAAAAAGGAAAAATGAGATATTTCAATTGTTTAATATTTGTCTTATGATTTCCATTAATTAAATATTTATTTTCTTACATTTTTAAAATTATTGTTTTTAAATTATTTTCCAGTTTATAAAATAAATAATAAACTTTTATGCAAATAAATGCAAATTTAATTACCAGCTCAAATAGTTTTTTTTTCTTCTTTCTCAAAATTTAAAGACAAAATTGTGAAATAAACTTTAAAAGTACTTAGTAAAAATGGACCAGAAAAAATACCCTACACCAACGTAGGTGATTGTTTTGTGCTGATGTTCATAACATACAGAAATAATAGTGTATAAGTATACCGTTCGACACATAATCATTTTCTGAGTCGATTTAACGATGTCCGTCCATCCGTCCAGCTGGCTGTCCATGTAAACGTTGTGGTCACTATATAGGTTGCACTTCTTGAGATATCTCGATGAAATTTGCTACATATTATTACTTTGACACAAGGACATAATTAGTTTTAAGCCTTTTAAAACTGACCGTGTTCCGTCTAATATTTCAGGATCCTCCAATACAAAGGTCCTTCCGAAATATGGTTTTAAGCTCTTAGAAGTGCTAAATATAATACGAAATTTGGCAAAAATAAGTGTTTTAATATTCTTAAACGAGGGTCGGTCAGTTCCTTCTCATAGGCCTCATACAAGAGCCATTCCAAGTATCACTTTGAAGGGCATAAATCTCATTGATTGATATTGCAAACTAAATGGTCATATAAAAATAAATAAAAGCAAAAATCGATGTGCAAAGTTATACGAGGTCCCATATAACACCCCAGACAATTTCATTTCAAAACTCCTAAGGAATTAATCAAAAAATAAAATTATACGAGAGTCATTCATAAATTTTTCGTAACTGCTTCTTATAATCAACATTGTGGTGTAGGGTATTGACCAACTATAACATATTTACTTGTTATTTATTGCTATTTATAAAGCAGAAATTCAATTAGAAATTCTTGTAAATCCTACAAAAGTTTTAAGAGCAAATAAGATACTTGAAGTTTTCAATTTAAGTAGAAAAAAAGTACTTTAGATTTTAATAAATAAATTTTCGTAATAAATAGAAATTTCTTATCATTTTTAAGACAAAATTAAGTTGTTTTATTTGATAGGAAAATGTTCCTTAAATAATTAACCGTTTAAGTGTGATAAAAGAATTTGCAATTTGATACAAAACCCTTAACCAACCCTAATTTTGTAATTGAAATAAGGATCGCTGTATACTATTTGAAAACGATTTCCCATCCTAGGAAACCCAAGCGACAATGTGTCATTGGATATTAAGGTTTCCTTTTCATAAAAAAAGCGTAAAGACTTGATTCTATTCGGGAAACCCGAATGCTGAATGCCAAAACTTTAATATCTACTAATGTGTGTAATGTAATAACATTATGTTTTGTACATACACACTCACACACTTACGTATAGAATATTTAAAAATTTTTCTTAAATGTAACACAAGAACGCTTAATGAGTCAAAAAAAAATAGTCATATTTTTGGCTTTAACTTTTTCTTCCACTGAACCGATTTTGATCACCTTTAAAAGATAATGAAGTTCGATATGTGATTTATATTATAAAAAAATTTATTCTAATTTGTAATTCTACGCTGGAATTGCCTCAGATACTGGTCTATAACTGAACCGATTTTGCTGGTTTTAAATAGGAAACTTCTGAGAACTATAGCAAACTCTCAGACCAAATTTCATTGAATTCTCTCAATTATTGTGGATATAATCATGCCAACAACAGACAGACAGACAGATAGACAAACAGATGACAGACATAGCAAAATTGAATCAGATTTTGTTTTGATGCAAGAATATATATACATTAAGTGGTCTGAGATGATGCCATCTTTGCGCTACACACGGAATGACAAAGTTAACCTCTTTACCACTTATGGTGATGGAGGGCATTAAATTCTAGCAAAAAAGTCACAAGTGCAAATTTTTTCGGCTGCCTTTCCGAAACATACTACGGCCACAAAATATAATCAAATGCAATGAATAAGATTATTTGTCAAAGTCCTAAGCTGTTTGTTATAGAAAAACATATATTATTCCGATATCGGGATTTCAAAATATCTTGGATTTCTATCTATCAACTCTTTATTTTACGACTCGTCTCTTCATACAAAACATTTGAATATCACAAACATCATTAACGCGGATTGTTAATATAGCATTGGTAAGGGTGATTGGCGCGTTGGTTCATCCATAATAAGAAGCCGTTACGCATTCACCTGAAACCTTACTTGATCCATTGTGATTCATTCAGTAAATTCTCAGTAAAAATTTATCAGAGAAACGAAATTTTATATATTCAAGGAGTGTAGGATCTCATTAAAGTCTGCTATTTTTGTGCAGATTTGTTTCATTTTTATTCCATCTAAGCATATGGAACAATAGTACAATCTGCTTCGTTCTTACGATAAATGAATTTCACTTTCGAACAACCCGAGCCACACCCGGTCAAATATTGTTCACCCAGTGACAGCAGTATCAATCGGAAATTCTTTCCCCAAAGAAAAACAACCAATTATAGCCGAACTGCTACAACAACATTGGTCTGCTATAGTTAATTAGGTAATGCAGTTTTAAGATATTTCAGAATTATAGAGATGATCAGACGTATCCAAATCATACCCTATTAAAGTCCTCACTATACGATTTATTAAATGAGCTCCACAATTTATAGATTTCCTAGATCCTCAAACTCTCCACTATCCAACCAATTAGTTTTACGACGCTGCATATTGCGACAGTGATATCAAATATAAGCGATTGTTTACTCTGCGTCCCCGTATAACCCAGTTCGAAATTATTTTACTTTACGACTAATTTAATACCTCTAACCAGACACGTTTCGTATGAGAAGTTTTCTTCTTTTTCTCATTATATCTAATTTACGGAGTAATAGAGTCTTATAGGATTTTGTCCTACTGATAGCAGTAATCAATAAACTTTCGAGGTACTAAGTCCGACCTAAAACAATTCGAGAATATCAATATCAAGATCTACCTTCTTGTGGCCAATTCTTTGGATTATACAGATTTCCTATGACCATTGAAACTGATTACAGCTGCTCTTAATACAAGAGATACTTCTGATTCCATTAATTACAGAGCATAACATTGTCGTTATGAATTTTTGGTTTCGTTATCCATTTGACTGATTGATCAGTCTTTAGATATGACTGCTGAGCTTTGGTTATTGTAATGTATCAATATTTCACATCAGTAACAAATTTCATTGATTCTTTTATTTTTTTAATCATGACTCTAACCTGTATCCACATCCTTGTCTTCTGTGCTGAGATCGGCACTTTTGAATGTCACAAAACAAAATTCACAATTCAGGTTTGAACCGTATATTTTTACCGATCCTTATTATTGCCTTTTTATTGCAGTCCCTAATGGATTAATTTTTATTAGAATTGTTAAAAAACTCTAAAATTTATACTTCTGTTTTGGTAAAGCTTTTGCAACAAAAAAGCCTTTCTAATGTGTAAAATATTGTGTTGCATATTTGTATTACAACTGAGAAAAATTAGGGAAGTAACTTTATTCATAACATTTGAATAACTTTAATTTTTATATTCCACTAACAAAAATTAAAATTAAACGTATTTTTAAAGATTTTTTGAATCACATTTTCTAAAAAAAATTTTGTGTTAAGGTTACACCCCTAATTAAGTTATATATGATTTAGCTTTTTATACAATATTTGCTTTTATGATGATAAAATAATTTAGTTTAAAACTTTATTATATTTTTAGAAAATATAATATAGAATAAGTAAGAATGCTATATTCGGCTGTGCCGAATCCTGAATTCCCTTACATTATGGAAAGTGTTGAGTGTTGAAGACATTGCAAAGTGTTGGAACATATTCTTGAAGTTCCTTATAAATGTTGGTACTTCGCCAAAGTTTTTAACGGCCCATTTATTTCAGCTGTATCGAATCTTCCAATAATTGTGCCAAATTTCAATATAACTGTTTTCAGTTTTAAAGTTTTTTTCTAGAAAAGGACTTAAATGGTAGCTGTAGCAAAATTTGGACCGGATATTCGCGGAGAAATATCTTTTAAAGCAGTTATAAAAACAATAGTGACAATTTAAAATTAAACTGGTTCATATTCATATAATAGTTTTATAAGCACAAATCCGTTTTCCGAAATGGGAGTTATTTGGGTGCTATAGTCAAATATGGACAGATATTGGTCAGATTAATGACATATTTTTAAGACAGTTAGAAAAATAATTGAGCCGAATTTCAACAGAATTGGCAATTTTCTACTAGTTTTATAAAGTCAGAAGTGTTTTCTGGGAAAAGACCTTATAAGAGAACAATTGACCAATAATATATATTAAATAAAGTAAGAAAAATAATTCTATCGAATTTAAATAGAATTGTTTATTATTTACTGTTTTCCGGAAATGGACCATATATGGAAGCTACTACAAAATATGAATCGAGACTGTTTGTCTTAATATATATAAAAATAGTTAGAAAATCATTAGTTTTATACGGTCAACAATATTTTTCCCGGAAGGGGTCTGATATGGAAGCTACGTCAAAATATGGACCGAGATTGTTCATAAAAATTAATACATTTAAGACATCAAGAAAAATCATTGTACAATGGAATCTGTGTTTATTTAATTGTTTTATAAGCTCAAATCCAATTTCCGGGAAGGGATGTTACATGGAAGCTATATCAAAATGTTGAACGATAATAATCAACTAATAAATTATATTAAGGGCAGTTGGAAAATTAGTTTTGCAAATTTCAATATCATTGTTTTATATTTAGGAGTTCTATAAGCTATAAAGCATATTCCGGAAAGTGACGCTATATGGGAGCTAAGTCAAATAATGACCTCAGCACAATCTTGTTTCCTTGTATCAAAGTGGCAACTTTCAGTAATTACTGGAATCCATAGGACACACAGATTTTGGTGTTTATCAAAATTTTTGCATGTTAAAGCCCATAATTCTTTCATTGAACCGATTTTGATGACTTGTTGCACGATGATGAGAACATATAACTATATTTTATAGCTAAATTTTTGTTTAAATCTTTTTACCTTTTGTAAAAAAATTAGACGAGTTTTGTATGGAATTTTGAGGTTATCTCAGATATCGGTCTATAGCTTTTTTGCTGACACATTTTCTCTATTGAACCGATTTCGGAGATATGAAGAATTTAGTTAGATATAGTTAAATCGCTTCACATTTTGATTTGATGCAAGAATATATATATACTTTATGGATGATTCCTTCTTAGCGTTACACACGATATGGACAAAGTTATTATACCCTCATCACCACTTCTGTTGATATAGGATATAAAAAGGATGTGTATTTTTAGTTATACATATAAGTTTACATTTACACATACTGACACACATTTCATTTAGCAAAAAGGAGGATAAAATAAAATGGAATTTAATTGAAATTGAAAGGAAAAACTAAATGAAAATTATTAAAGCAATTAAATTTTGAAATGTCATGACATAGAAATGATGACAAGACATTATAAAAATATTTATTAAGAATTAAACATTTAATTGGTTTAACTAAATAGTAAATCTTCTTTTTCTATTTCAAAACCTAAAATCTTAAAAAATAACTAAAATTCATATGTTTTCTCTGGAGATTTAAAAACCATAAATTGTAACATGTCAGAGGCTGTTATGGCATAACCCTTCAGCCAACCCCTCCAATTGTGTTGACATATTAAACTTTTCAAATTTTTGTTTATAACAACTTCCGTTTTCGTATTTGTTTTTTTTTTTTTTTTTTTGAAAAAGGAAGTAAAAAAATGTTGAAATATAGAATGACAAAAAAATCTAATACAACAATAACTTTTTTTGACATTTTTATTGTACCTCAAAGTTTAGCAACTCCTCTGAGGTTTCTTCGAAAAAAAATATAATAATAAAATTAAAAAAAATTTTGAAACTGGCATTAACACTTTGGCAAAAATGTTACTTTAAAACAAGTCAAAATATTATAGTCGGTCAAGCCCGATTATGTAATACCCTACATAACAATGTTAGCAGTTACGAAAAATTAATGAGAAAAAGTTTATTTTCTGATTATTGGTTATAATGGATCTAAAGAAATTATGGGTAGACCCTCGTATAATTTTGCACATCGATTTTGTTTTATTAATTTTTAATTTGACCAGTTATTATTGCAATACCAATTAGATTTATTCCTTCAAAGTTGAAGGGAGCTTGTATGGACTGATTGGAGGTATTGGATATTTGAGAGCTTTTAAACTTATTCCGGTGAGGACATTTTAAGAACATGGCTATTTTACAGACTTCGTCCGTAGGTCAAAATAATACATGTACCAAATTTTATCGAGATATCGCAAAAATTTCGACCTATAGCCGCAAGACAGATGGACGGACAGGTGGATATCCTTAAATCGACTTAGAAAATGTTTCTGAGACGAACAGTTCAGAAACATCTTTGTCTTCCTTATGTTACAAACATCAGCACAAACACATAATACCCCAACCACTTAGGGTGGGTGTAGGGTATAAATATGTCAAACATAAAGAAAACATGAGAAGATAAAATCTGGGTTACAAGGATAAACACAGTTTCCATCAAAAATTAAATCAAATAATAATAAAACTTTAAAGTAAATATTAGTGCAAAAAATAAAACTCTTTAGATTTGAAAATCACTTCCCTTAGACAGCCTACAGTGGTACCAAAACTTTTTTTGAAATAATTCTCTAACGTTGAAACTACTGAAATATCACATGAAAATTCTTAAGGTATTTTTGATTAACTTTGAAAAGGAAAAGACATTTTACATATATATAACACCTTTAGTGCTGCAAAAAATATGTTCACATGTGTGCGATAACTCTTATAGTTAAAGAGATATTTTGGCTTAAAAAAATTGAACCATTTTTGCACAGGGTTTTTTAAAGTTTTTGAACTCTAAATAATTTTTATGCAGGCCCCATTGGAATTTCATTTAATTTTCAGGTAAATGTTCAGCTACAGTTATAAGTCTTTGCAGTACTCAAAAAAGCGGGCAATGGGACCATACCTTTATATATTAATGGCAAATGAATTGCAGCTTACAAAAGAATTACTTGAAAAAAAACGAAGGTTTTTATTTTAGTCTTGGATTTTTTGGAATAAAAAATTTGGAAATATGCTGGTATAGTCCATAAAAGGACAGTTTATATTTGCCTTACTAAATTTCTGTACATAAAACCTTCAAAAAATGATTAAACTGAAGCTTGGTTCCCCCTTATAAAATTTTCAATTTGGGTAAAAAGGAACCCCTTTTGTCGAATGTGGAGTGTGATCTTACTTTCTTTAGTCGTAAGAAGACTTGTAAAATCATTCTATGAATCTCGGACGTTATCAAAATCGAAAACAGCAGCGCAGGGTTCTTCTTGAAAGATGTTTGACTGAGGGACTCGGGGTGTATCCTATAGTCTAATTGACTTAGTATTTTCCCAATTTTATTTATAATATATAATTTTGAACAGTATTATTTCCGAAAGGATCAATAGAATCCACAATGCTTTGGCTTTTAAAGTGTCAACAGTTTGGAAGTTTGCTTTAATATCGAATTTAATACAATTTACAACAGTTACCCAGACAACGTTTCAGACTTAAATGATCTTCAATTTAACATCTTTATTTCTCCGTTGTTGTTCCTTCCTAAGTATTATCTTTCCCCTCCTCTTCCTAAGGAAAATTTTCCCTTAGTATATGCGTCCATATATTGTACATACTACTTCTTTGTATTATGACTTAAATTACATGCTACGAATATTCCTTATAACTCCTTTTATTGATTTGGTTATGTAAAAAATAGGAAATATTTGTAACATTTTACAAATCCTTTGGTAAACCTTAAGATGTAAAATAGATTCCTAAGTGTTTTGTGGAATTTAAAAATCTATTTACCGTAAAGAAAAACATCAATATCTTAATAAAGGCTTTTTAAATAAGTACAGTAATGAAAAAAGTATTAGTTTAGTTTTTTTTAAGGTTGAAAACTTTTAAGAATATTTAAGAACTTATTTTGTATATCATTCATGTGCAGAATAAATGAATATATATCCGTAAATTCTGAACGGCTAAATCAGTTCTGAAATATGAAACCGAGAGTTGTTATTATAAATGATTATACCCCGGAGTCGTTTTTGGTTGATTTCTCTGTTCAAATGAATAAAAAACTTCCATAACTTTGGAACTACAAGTTATTTCATAACATGGACAGGTCAAACAGAATTAATAAGAGATGTGACCATATTCTCAGAAACTCCCCGTCTCCGAGATGATTTAGACGCTTATGGTACTCTTAATCAGAAAAAATACATTTCTTTGTCTAAATTTCTAATTAAATAAATATAACTTTTTCTGAATCCATAAAGATAAATGATTTTTGTCCAAGAATTATATAGATTTTTTTAACGAATCCAGACAATATTTTTTTG